>JAEACV010000020.1:0-33402 GCA_016432835.1 Brassica nigra
AAATAGAGAGTAAAATACAAGATTCGATAATATAAGCATAATTTTTAATTTAAAATGGCTCTTTAACTTGTTTTTTTTTACCGTGAAGTTTTTAATTTAAATACACTTATTAAATGAATAGAATTTTTTATTTCTTTTGCTGCAAAGGTTTTAAATTTATTTTAGCTTTAAGAAGGTCCTTTAGAACCCCAAGATATCATCAAGTGTGTCTTAAAAACACAAAAGAAACACCGACAAGACAAGTTAAGGGCAAGCTAGAGCCAGGACTGCCACCGCTGACCAATTTTAAAGGGATTAAGATCCCCACCAATATAGGCTGTTGTGTGCTTACATGTATAACTAACTAGTTACACCTAAGCAATTTAAGTAACTATTTGGTCCCATTAAAATGTGTATAAATATATCCCTACGGTATAATCGTACACCTAAGAAATTCTAAGATCATCTCCAAACTATATAGCTATTTTTTCACGGAGCTATTTTAACTCTAAAATAGAGTAAAATACAGACTGATAATATAAGCATAATTTTTAATTTAAAATGGCTCTTTAACTTGTTTTTTAATGCAGTTTTTTTAAAATGAAATACACTCTAAATGAATAGAATTTTATTTCGGCTGCAAAGGTTTTAAATTTATTTTAGCTTTAAGAAGGTCCTTTAGAACCCTAGTATCAATGGGTGTCTTAAAACACAAAAAGAAACACTGACAAGACAGTAAAATCATTCAAGTGCTAATGGCAAGCTGAGAGCCGTGGACTGCCACCGCCAATTAATTTAAAGGGATTAAGATCCCCACCATACATAGTCAGCTATATTGCATGTATAACTAATCTGCACACCTAAGCAATTCTAAGTAACTATTGGTCCCATTAAAATGTGTATATAAATACATCCCAACGTATAACTAAGTACACTAAAGAAATTCTATGAGCATCTTTCAGCCATAGCTATTTTTAACTCTAAAATAGAGTAAAATACAAGATCTGGATAATAGGCATAATTTTTAATTTAAAAATGGCTCTTTAACTTGTTTTTTACCGTAGTTTTTTTTTAAATGAAATACACTTATTATATGAATAGAATTTTATTTCTTTTGCTGCAAAGGTTTTAAAATTATTTTAGCTTTAAGAAGGTCTTTACAACCCTAGTATCACTCAAGTGGTCTGAAAAACACAAAAGAAACACCTGCAAGACAAGTAAAATCATTTAGAAGCTAATGGCAAGCGGAGAGCCGACTGCCACCGCTGACCAATTTTAAAGGGATTAAGATCCCCACCGGACATAGCTGCTATGCCATGTATAACTAACTAGTACACCTAAGCAATTCTAAGTAACTATTGGTCCCATTAAAATGTATATAAATACATCCCTACGTGTATAACTAAGTACACCTAAGAAATTCTATGAGCATCTCCAGCCATAGCTATTTTAACTCTAAAATAGAGTAAAATACAGATCTCCATAATATAGGCATAATTTTTAATTTAAAATGGCTCTTTAACTTGTTTTTACCTGTTTTTTTTTAAAATGAAATACACTTATTCATATGAATAATTTTTATTTCTTTTGCTGCAAAGGTTTTAAAATTATTTTAATTTTTAAGAAGGTCTTTACAACCCTAGTATCAATCAAGGTGTCCTAAAAACACAAAAGAAACACCTGCAAGACAAGAAAATCATTTCAGGTGCTAATGGCAAGCTTGAGAGCCGGATCACACCGGACCAATTTTAAAGGGATTAAGATCCCCAAACATCATAGGGTCGCTAGCATTGCAATTAACTAGTTACACCTAAGCAATTCTAAGTAACTATCTGGGTCCCATTAAATGTGTATATAAATACATCCCTACGTGTATAACCTGGTACACCTAAGAAATTTAAGAGCATCTCCACCAATATAGCTATTTTAACTCTAAAATAGAGTAAAATACAGTATCTGATAATATAAGCATAATTTTTAATTTAAAAATGGCTCTTTAACTTGTTTTTTTTACCGTAGTTTTTTTTTAAATGAAATACACTTATTAAATGAATAGAATTTTTATTTCTTTTGCTGCAAAGGTTTTTAAAATTATTTTAGCTTTAAGGTCCTTTAGAACCCTAGTATCATCGTAGTGTCTTAAAACACAAAAAGAAACACCTGACAAGACAAGAAAATCATTCAGTAGTTAATGCAAGCTTTTGAGCCAAGGATCCACCGCTTGACCAATTTTAAAGGGATTAAGATCCCCAGCCGATCATAGGCTGTTGTGCTACATGTATAACTAACTAGGTACACCTAAGCAATTCTAAGTAACTATCTGGTCCCATTAAAATGTGTATATAAATACATCCCTACGTGTATAACTGGGTACACCTAAGAAATTCTAAGAGCATCTCCAAATTATAGCTATTTTAACTCTAAAATAGAGTAAAATACAGTATCTGATAATAGAGCATAATTTTAATTTAAAATGGCTCTTTAACTTGTTTTTTTAATCAGAGGGTTTTTTTAAAATGAAATACACTTATTCATATGAATAGAATTTTTATTTCTTTTGCTGCAAAGGTTTTAAAATTATTTTAGCTTTCAGAAGGTCCTTTAGAACCCTAGTATTAATGGCAGGTTTGGAAAACACAAAAAGAAACACTGGGAAGACAAGAAATCATTTTAGAGCATGGCAAGCTGGAGAGCCGACTGCCACCGGCAATTAATTTTAAAGGGATTAAGATCCCCAATTGATCATAAGCTGTCATAAGGCCATGTATAACTAACTAGGTACACCTAAGCAATTTAAGTAACTATTGGTCCCATTAAAATGTGCATATAAATACATCCCTACGTATAACTAAGTACACTTAAGAAATTCTATGAGCATCTCCAGCCATAGCTATTTTTACTCTAAAATAGAGTAAAATAAAGTATCTGATAATAGAGGCATAATTTTTAATTTAAAATGGCTCTTTAACTTGTTTTTTATCAGAAGTTTTTTTTAAATGAAATACACTTATTCATATGAATAGAATTTTTATTTCTTTTGCTGCAAATGTTTTTAAAATTATTTTAGCTTTAAGAAGGTCCTTAGAACCCTAGTATCAATGGCGTGTCTGAAAACACAAAAAGAAACACCGCAAGACAAGAAAATCATTCTAAGTTAATGGCAAGCTGGAGAGCCAGGACTGCCACCGCTGACCAATTTTAAAGGGATTAAGATCCCCACCATCATAGTGTTGCGCTACATGTATAACTAACTGTGTACACCTAAGCAATTCTAAGTAACTATTGGGTCCCATTAAAATGTGTATATAAATACATCCCTACGGTATAACTAGGTACACCTAAGAAATTCTAAGAGCATCTCCACCATAATTTATTTTAACTCTAAAATAGAGTAAAATACAGATCCGATAATATAGGCATAATTTTTAATTTAAAATGGCTCTTTAACTTGTTTTTTACCGTAGTTTTTTTTTTAAAATGAAATACACTTATTCATATGAATAGAATTTTTATTTCTTTGCTGCAAAGGTTTTAAAATTATTTTACCTTTTAAGAAGGTCTTTACAACCCTAGTATCACCGGCGGTCTGAAAACACAAAAAGAAACACTGCAAGACAAGAAAATCATTTGTGCTAAGGGCAAGCGGCGAGCCAGGACTGCCACCGCTTGACCAATTTTAAAGGGATTAAGATCCCCAATTATCATAGTGTTGTGTTGCCATGTATAACTAACTAGTACACCTAAGCAATTCTAAGTAACTATCCGGTCCCATTAAAATGTATATAAATACATCCCTACGTATAACTGGGTACACCTAAGAAATTCTAAGAGCATCTCCAGCCATAGCTATTTTAACTCTAAAATAGAGTAAAATACAGTATCTGATAATATAAGCATAATTTTTAATTTAAAAATGGCTCTTTAACTTGTTTTTTTTTACCGTAGTTTTTTTTAATGAAATACACTTATTAAATGAATAGAATTTTTATTTCTTTTGCTTCAAAGGTTTTAAATTTATTTTAGCTTTAAGAAGGTCCTTTAACCCTAGTATCAATGGCAGTGTCTTAAAAACACAAAAGAAACACCTGACAAGACAGTTAAGGGCAAGCGGGAGCCAGACTCACCGCTGACCAATTTTAAAGGGATTAAGATCCCCAGCCGATCATAGGCTGTTGTGTTGCCATGTATAACTAAGTAGTTACACCTAAGCAATTCTAAGTAACTATCTGGTCCTATTAAAATGTGTATATAAATATATCCCGCGGTATAACTGGGTACACCTAAGAAATTCTAAGAGCATCTCCAGCCATAGCTTTTTTTTTTCAAGCTATTTTAACTCTAAAATAGAGTAAAATACAGATTGATAATATAAGCATAATTTTTAATTTAAAATGGCTCTTTAACTTGTTTTTACTGTTTTTTTTTTAAATGAAATACACTTATTAAATGAATAGAATTTTTATTTCTTTGCTGCAAAGGTTTTAAATTTATTTTAGCTTTAAGAAGGTCCTTTAGAACCCTAGTATCACCGGTGTCTTAAAACACAAAAAGAAACACCGACAAGACAAGAAAATCATTCTAGTTAATGGCAAGCTGGAGAGCCAGACTGCCACCGCTGACCAATTTTAAAGGGATTAAGATCCCCACCGATCATAGGCTGTTGTGCTACATGTATAACTAACTAGTACACCTAAGCAATTCTAAGTAACTATAGGTCCCATTAAAATGTGCATATAAATACATCCCAACGTATAACTAAGTACACTTAAGAAATTCTATGAGCATCTCCAGCCATAGCTATTTTAACTCTAAAATAGAGTAAAATACAAGATCGATAATGAGGCATAATTTTTAATTTAAAAGTGGCTCTTTAACTTGTTTTTTACCGTAGGGTTTTTTAAAAATGAAATACACTTATTCATATGAATAGAATTTTTATTTCTTTTGCTGCAAAGGTTTTAAAATTATTTTAGCTTTAAGAAGGTCCTTACAACCCTAGTATCACCGGCAGTGTCTGAAAACACAAAAAGAAACACCTGCAAGACAAGAAAATCATTTGCGTTAATGGCAAGCTTGAGAGCCGTGACTGCCACCGCTGACCAATTTTAAAGGGATTAAGATCCCCACCATCATAGCTGTCAGGTTGCCATGTATAACTAACTAGGTACACCTAAGCAATTCTAAGTAACTATCCGGTCCCATTAAAATGTGTATATAAATACATCCCTACGTATAACTGGGTACACCTAAGAAATTCTAAGAGCATCTCCAGCCATAGCTATTTTAACTCTAAAATAGAGTAAAATACAGATCCGATAATATAAGCATAATTTTAATTTAAAATGGCTCTTTAACTTGTTTTTTTTTTACCGTAGTTTTTAATGAAATACACTTATTAAATGAATAGAATTTTATTTTTTGCTTCAAAGGTTTTAAATTTATTTTAGCTTTAAGAAGGTCCTTTAGAACCCTAGTATCATGGTGTCTTAAAAACACAAAAGAAACACCGACAAGACAATTAAGGGCAAACGGCAAGCCAGAACTGCCACCGCTTGACCAATTTTAAAGGGATTAAGATCCCCACCCGATCATAGGCTGTTGTGTTGCCATGTATAACTAAGTAGTTACACCTAAGCAATTCTAAGTAACTATCTGGTCCTATTAAAATGTGTATATAAATATATCCCTACGTGTATAACTGGGTACACCTAAGAAATTCTAAGAGCATCTCCAGCCATAGCTATTTTTGTCACGTAGCTATTTTAACTCTAAAATAGAGTAAAATACAAGATCGATAATATAAGCATAATTTTTAATTTAAAATGGCTCTTTAACTTGTTTTTTTGACCGTAGTTTTTTTAAATGAAATGCATTATTAAATGAATAGAATTTTTATTTTTTTTTGCTGCAAAGGTTTTTAAATTTATTTTAGCTTTAAGAAGGTCCTTTAGAACCCTAGTATCACTGGCAGGTCTTAAAAACACAAAAAGAAACACTGACAAGACAGTAAAATCATTCGCAGGCTAATGGCAAGCGGAGAGCCAGGACTGCCACCGCTTGACCAATTTTAAAGGGATTAAGATCCCCACCGACATAGTCTGTTGCTTGCATGTATAACTAACTAGGTACACCTAAGCAATTCCAAGTAACTATAGGGTCCCATTAAAATGTGCATATAAATACATCCCAACGTGTATAACTAAGTACACTTAAGAAATTCTATGAGCATCTCCAGCCATAGCTATTTTTAACTCTAAAATAGAGTAAAATACAGTATCTGATAATAGAGGCATAATTTTTAATTTAAAAGTGGCTCTTTAACTTGTTTTTTTTACCGTAGGGTTTTTTAAAAAAAATGAAATACACTTATTCATATGAATAGAATTTTTATTTCTTTTGCTGCAAAGGTTTTTAAAATTATTTTAGCTTTCAGAAGGTCCTTTAGAACCCTAGTATTAATGGCAGGTTTGGAAAACACAAAAAGAAACACTGGCAAGACAGTAAAATCATTTGCAGGCTAATGGCAAGCGGAGAGCCAGGACTGCCACCGCTTGACCAATTTTAAAGGGATTAAGATCCCCACCGATCATAGTGTTGCTCCATGTATAACAAACTAGTACACCTAAGCAATTCTAAGTAACTATTGGGTCCCATTAAAATGTGCATATAAATACATCCCTACGTGTATAACTAAGTACACTTAAGAAATTCTATGAGCATCTCCAGCCATAGCTATTTTTAACTCTAAAATAGAGTAAAATACAGTATCTGATAATAGAGGCATAATTTTTAATTTAAAAATGGCTCTTTAACTTGTTTTTTACCGTAGTTTTTTTTTAAATGAAATACACTTATTCATATGAATAGAATTTTTATTTCTTTGCTGCAAAGGTTTTAAAATTATTTTAGCTTTAAGAAGGTCCTTAGAACCCTAGTATCAATGGCAGGTCTGAAAAACACAAAAGAAACACCGGCAAGACAAGAAAATCATTCAAGTGCTAATGGCAAGCTGAGAGCCAGACTGCCACCGCACCAATTTTAAAGGGATTAAGATCCCCACCACATAGGTTGTGTTGCCATGTATAACTAACTAGTACACCTAAGCAATTCTAAGTAACTATTGGGTCCCATTAAAATGTGTATATAAATACATCCCTACGCGTATAACTAGTACACCTAAGAAATTCTAAGAGCATCTCCAGCCATAGCTATTTTAACTCTAAAATAGAGTAAAATACAAGATCTGATAATATAGGCATAATTTTTAATTTAAAATGGCTCTTTAACTTGTTTTTTACCGTAGTTTTTTTAAATGAAATACACTTATTCATATGAATAGAATTTTTATTTCTTTTCTGCAAAGGTTTTAAAATTATTTTAGCTTTAAGAAGGTCTTTACAACCCTAGTATCAATGCAGGTCTGAAAACACAAAACACTGCAAGACAAGAAAATCATTTGTGCTAATGGCAAGCGAGAGCCAGGACTGCCACCGCTGACCAATTTTAAAGGGATTAAGATCCCCACCGACATAGTTGTCAGGTTGCCATGTATAACTAACTAGTACACCTAAGCAATTCTAAGTAACTATCTGGTCCCATTAAAATGTGTATATAAATACATCCCTACGTATAACTGGTACACCTAAGAAATTCTAAGAGCATCTCCAGCCATAGCTATTTTAACTCTAAAATAGAGTAAAATACAGTATCTGATAATATAAGCATAATTTTTAATTTAAAAATGGCTCTTTAACTTGTTTTTTTTTATCGTAGTTTTTTTAATGAAATACACTTATTAAATGAATAGAATTTTTATTTCTTTTGCTTCAAAGGTTTTTAAATTTATTTTAGCTTTAAGAAGGTCCTTTAGAACCCTAGTATCACCAGGTGTCTTAAAACACAAAAGAAACACTGACAAGACAGGTTAGTGGCAAGCAAGCGAGCCGGACTGCCACCGCTGACCAATTTTAAAGGGATTAAGATCCCCACCATCATAGCTGTTGTGTTGCCATGTATAACTAACTAGTTACACCTAAGCAATTCTAAGTAACTATCGGTCCTATTAAAATGTGTATATAAATATATCCCTACGTGTATAACTGGGTACACCTAAGAAATTCTAAGAGCATCTCCAGCCATAGCTATTTTAACTATTTTAACTCTAAAATAGAGTAAAATACAGATCTCGATAATATAAGCATAATTTTAATTTAAAATGGCTCTTTAACTTGTTTTTTTACCGTAGTTTTTTTTAAATGAAATACACTTATTAAATGAATAGAATTTTATTTCTTTTGCTGCAAAGGTTTTAAATTTATTTTAGCTTTAAGAAGGTCCTTAGAACCCTAGTATCAATGGCAGGTCTTAAAAACACAAAAGAAACACCGACAAGACAAGAAAATCATTCTGTTAATGGCAAGCGGAGAGCCAGGACTGCCACCGCTGACCAATTTTAAAGGGATTAAGATCCCCACCGATCATAGGTCTGTTGCTGCCATGTATAACTAACTAGTACACCTAAGCAATTCTAAGTAACTATTGGTCCCATTAAAATGTGCATATAAATACATCCCTACGTATAACTAAGTACACCTAAGAAATTCTAAGAGCATCTCCAGCCATAGCTATTTTAACTCTAAAATAGAGTAAAATACAAGATCCGATAATAGAGGCATAATTTTTAATTTAAAATGGCTCTTTAACTTGTTTTTTTACCGTAGTTTTTTTAAAAATGAAATACACTTATTCATATGAATAGAATTTTTATTTCTTTTGCTGCAAAGGTTTTAAAATTATTTTACCTTTTAAGAAGGTCTTTACAACCCTAGTATCACCAGTGTCTGAAAACACAAAAGAAACACCGCAAGACAAGAAAATCATTTGTATAATGGCAAGCTGAGAGCCAGACTGCCACCGCTGACCAATTTTAAAGGGATTAAGATCCCCACCATATAGTCTGTTGGTTGCCATGTATAACTAACTAGGTACACCTAAGCAATTCTAAGTAACTATCTGGTCCCATTAAAATGTGTATATAAATACATCCCTACGTGTATAACTGGGTACACCTAAGAAATTCTAAGAGCATCTCCAGCCATAGCTATTTTTAACTCTAAAATAGAGTAAAATACAGTATCTGATAATATAAGCATAATTTTTAATTTAAAAATGGCTCTTTAACTTGTTTTTTTACCGTAGTTTTTAATGAAATACACTTATTAAATGAATAGAATTTTTATTTCTTTTGCTTCAAAGGTTTTTAAATTTATTTTAGCTTTAAGAAGGTCCTTTAGAACCCTAGTATCACTGGCAGGTCTTAAAAACACAAAAAGAAACACTGACAAGACAGGCTAAGGGCAAGCGGCGAGCCAGGACTGCCACCGCTTGACCAATTTTAAAGGGATTAAGATCCCCAGCCGATCATAGGCTGTTGTGTTGCCATGTATAACTAAGTAGTTACACCTAAGCAATTCTAAGTAACTATCTGGTCCTATTAAAATGTGTATATAAATATATCCCTACGTGTATAACTGGGTACACCTAAGAAATTCTAAGAGCATCTCCAGCCATAGCTATTTTTTGTCACGGAGCTATTTTAACTCTAAAATAGAGTAAAATACAGTATCTGATAATATAAGCATAATTTTTAATTTAAAAATGGCTCTTTAACTTGTTTTTTTTACCGTAGTTTTTTTTTAAATGAAATACACTTATTAAATGAATAGAATTTTTATTTCTTTTGCTGCAAAGGTTTTTAAATTTATTTTAGCTTTAAGAAGGTCCTTTAGAACCCTAGTATCATGGCAGTGTCTTAAAACACAAAAGAAACACCGACAAGACAAGAAAATCATTCAAGTTAATGGCAAGCGGAGAGCCGGACTGCCACCGCTGACCAATTTTAAAGGGATTAAGATCCCCAGCCGATCATAGGCTGCTGCCATGTATAACTAACTAGGTACACCTAAGCAATTCTAAGTAACTATAGGTCCCATTAAAATGTGCATATAAATACATCCCAACGTGTATAACTAAGTACACTTAAGAAATTCTATGAGCATCTCCAGCCATAGCTATTTTAACTCTAAAATAGAGTAAAATACAAGATCGATAATAGAGGCATAATTTTAATTTAAAATGGCTCTTTAACTTGTTTTTTTCAGAGGGTTTTTTTTAAAAAAATGAAATACACTTATTCATATGAATAGAATTTTTATTTCTTTTGCTGCAAAGGTTTTAAAATTATTTTAGCTTTAAGAAGGTCCTTTAGAACCCTAGTATCAATGGCAGGTCTGAAAACACAAAAGAAACACTGGCAAGACAAGAAAATCATTTGGCTAATGGCAAGCGGAGAGCCGGACTGCCACCGCTGACCAATTTTAAAGGGATTAAGATCCCCACCGATCATAGGCTGGTTGCCATGTATAACTAACTAGGTACACCTAAGCAATTCTAAGTAACTATCTGGGTCCCATTAAAATGTGCATATAAATACATCCCTACGTATAACTAAGTACACCTAAGAAATTCTAAGAGCATCTCCAGCCATAGCTATTTTAACTCTAAAATAGAGTAAAATAAAGATCCGATAATATAGGCATAATTTTAATTTAAAATGGCTCTTTAACTTGTTTTTTCCGTAGTTTTTTTAAAAATGAAATACACTTATTCATATGAATAGAATTTTTATTTCTTTTGCTGCAAAGGTTTTAAAATTATTTTAGCTTTAAGAAGGTCCTTACAACCCTAGTATCACTGGCAGTGTCTGAAAAACACAAAAGAAACACCGCAAGACAAGAAAATCATTCAGTTAATGGCAAGCGGAGAGCCAGGACTGCCACCGCTGACCAATTTTAAAGGGATTAAGATCCCCACCGACATAGTCTGTTGCCATGTATAACTAACTAGTACACCTAAGCAATTCTAAGTAACTATCCGGTCCCATTAAAATGTGTATATAAATACATCCCTACGTATAACTGGTACACCTAAGAAATTCTAAGAGCATCTCCAGCCATAGCTATTTTAACTCTAAAATAGAGTAAAATACAAGATCCGATAATATAAGCATAATTTTAATTTAAAATGGCTCTTTAACTTGTTTTTTTACCGTAGTTTTTTTAATGAAATACACTTATTAAATGAATAGAATTTTATTTCTTTTGCTGCAAAGGTTTTAAAATTATTTTAGCTTTAAGAAGGTCCTTTAGAACCCTAGTATCACCGCAGGTCTTAAAACACAAAAAGAAACACCGACAAGACAAAAATCATAGGAAAATGGCAAGCCAGGACTGCCACCGCTGACCAATTTTAAAGGGATTAAGATCCCCACCGATCATAGGCTGTTGGTTGCCATGTATAACTAACTAGGTACACCTAAGCAATTCTAAGTAACTATCTGGTCCCATTAAAATGTGTATATAAATACATCCCTACGTATAACTGGGTACACCTAAGAAATTCTAAGAGCATCTCCAGCCATAGCTATTTTAACTCTAAAATAGAGTAAAATACAGATCTCGATAATATAGGCATAATTTTAATTTAAAATGGCTCTTTAACTTGTTTTTTACCGTAGTTTTTTTAAATGAAATACACTTATTCATATGAATAGAATTTTTATTTCTTTTGCTGCAAAGGTTTTAAAATTATTTTAGCTTTAAGAAGGTCCTTTAGAACCCTAGTATCACTGGCAGGTCTGAAAACACAAAAGAAACACTGGCAAGACAGAAAATCATTTGGCTAATGGCAAGCGAGAGCCAGACTGCCACCGCTGACCAATTTTAAAGGGATTAAGATCCCCAATGATCATAGTTGTGTTGCCATGTATAACTAACTAGGTACACCTAAGCAATTCTAAGTAACTATCTGGTCCCATTAAAATGTGCATATAAATACATCCCTACGTATAACTAAGTACACCTAAGAAATTCTATGAGCATCTCCAGCCATAGCTATTTTAACTCTAAAATAGAGTAAAATACAGATCTGATAATAGAGGCATAATTTTAATTTAAAATGGCTCTTTAACTTGTTTTTTTACCGTAGGTTTTTTTAAAATGAAATACACTTATTCATATGAATAGAATTTTTATTTCTTTGCTGCAAAGGTTTTAAAATTATTTTAGCTTTAAGAAGGTCCTTTAGAACCCTAGTATCAATGGCAGGTCTGAAAACACAAAAGAAACACCGCAAGACAAGAAAATCATTTGTTAATGGCAAGCGGAGAGCCAGGACTGCCACCGCTTGACCAATTTTAAAGGGATTAAGATCCCCTGCCGATCACAGGCTGTTGCGTTGCCATGTATAACTAACTAGGTACACCTAAGCAATTCTAAGTAACTATTGGGTCCCATTAAAATGTGTATATAAATACATCCCTACGTGTATAACTAGGTACACCTAAGAAATTTTAAGAGCATCTCCAGCCATAATTTGTTTTAACTCTAAAATAGAGTAAAATACAGTATCTGATAATATAGGCATAATTTTTAATTTAAAAATGGCTCTTTAACTTGTTTTTTTACCGTAGTTTTTTTTTTAAATGAAATACACTTATTCATATGAATAGAATTTTTATTTCTTTTGCTGCAAAGGTTTTTAAAATTATTTTAGCTTTAAGAAGGTCCTTAGAACCCTAGTATCAATGGCAGGTCTGAAAACACAAAAGAAACACTGCAAGACAAGAAAATCATTCGAGCTAATGGCAAGCGGAGAGCCAGGACTGCCACCGCTTGACCAATTTTAAAGGGATTAAGATCCCCAGCCGATTATAGGCTGTTGTGTTGCCATGTATAACTAACTAGGTACACCTAAGCAATTCTAAGTAGCTATCTGGTCCCATTAAAATGTGTATATAAATACATCCCTACGTGTATAACTGGGTACACCTAAGAAATTCTAAGAGCATCTCCAGCCATAGCTATTTTAACTCTAAAATAGAGTAAAATACAAGATCTGATAATATAGCATAATTTTAATTTAAAATGGCTCTTTAACTTGTTTTTACCGTAGTTTTTTTAAATGAAATACACTTATTCATATGAATAGAATTTTATTTCTTTTGCTGCAAAGGTTTTAAAATTATTTTAGCTTTAAGAAGGTCCTTTAGAACCCTAGTATCACCGGCAGTCTAAAACACAAAAGAAACACTGGCAAGACAAGAAAATCATTTGTAGGTAATGGCAAGCGAGAGCCAGACTGCCACCGCTGACCAATTTTAAAGGGATTAAGATCCCCACCGATCATAGTGTTGTGTTGCCATGTATAACTAACTAGGTACACCTAAGCAATTCTAAGTAACTATCCGGTCCCATTAAAATGTGTATATAAATACATCCCTACGTATAACTGGGTACACCTAAGAAATTCTAAGAGCATCTCCAGCCATAGCTATTTTAACTCTAAAATAGAGTAAAATACAAGATCGATAATATAAGCATAATTTTTAATTTAAAATGGCTCTTTAACTTGTTTTTTACCGTAGTTTTTTTAAATGAAATACACTTATTCATATGAATAGAATTTTTATTTCTTTTGCTGCAAAGGTTTTAAAATTATTTTAGCTTTAAGAAGGTCCTTTAGAACCCTAGTATCAATGGCAGTGTCTGAAAAACACAAAAGAAACACCGCAAGACAAGAAAATCATTCAGGCTAATGGCAAGCGGAGAGCCAGGACTGCCACCGCTTGACCAATTTTAAAGGGATTAAGATCCCCACCGATCATAGCGCTGCCATGTATAACTAACTAGGTACACCTAAGCAATTCTAAGTAACTATCTGGTCCCATTAAAATGTGTATATAAATACATCCCTACGTATAACTAAGTACACCTAAGAAATTCTAAGAGCATCTCCAGCCATAGCTATTTTAACTCTAAAATAGAGTAAAATACAGATCCGATAATAGAGCATAATTTTTAATTTAAAATGGCTCTTTAACTTGTTTTTTTACCGTAGTTTTTTTAATGAAATACACTTATTCATATGAATAGATTTTTATTTCTTTTGCTGCAAAGGTTTTAAAATTATTTTAGCTTTAAGAAGGTCCTTTAGAACCCTAGTATCAATGGCAGGTCTGAAAACACAAAAGAAACACCG
Organism: Brassica nigra; assembly: GCA_016432835.1. NCBI lineage: Eukaryota > Viridiplantae > Streptophyta > Magnoliopsida > Brassicales > Brassicaceae > Brassica > Brassica nigra. Next base: position 14,077 of record JAEACV010000020.1, read on the forward strand.
CAAGACAAGAAAATCATTTAGGCTAATGGCAAGCTGAGAGCCAGACTGCCACCGCTGACCAATTTTAAAGGGATTAAGATCCCCACCATCATAGGCTGTTGTGTTGCCATGTATAACTAACTAGGTACACCTAAGCAATTCTAAGTAACTATCTGGTCCCATTAAAATGTGTATATAAATACATCCCTACGTGTATAACTGGGTACACCTAAGAAATTCTAAGAGCATCTCCAGCCATAGCTATTTTAACTCTAAAATAGAGTAAAATACAGATCTGATAATATAAGCATAATTTTAATTTAAAATGGCTCTTTAACTTGTTTTTTACCGTAGTTTTTTTAAATGAAATACACTTATTAAATGAATAGAATTTTATTTCTTTTGCTGCAAAGGTTTTAAATTTATTTTAGCTTTAAGAAGGTCCTTTAGAACCCTAGTATCACTGGCAGGTCTTAAAACACAAAAGAAACACCGACAAGACAAGTTAATGGCAAGCTGAGAGCCAGACTGCCACCGCTGACCAATTTTAAAGGGATTAAGATCCCCACCATCATAGGTGTTGGTTGCCATGTATAACTAACTAGGTACACCTAAGCAATTCTAAGTAACTATCTGGTCCCATTAAAATGTGTATATAAATACATCCCTACGTATAACTGGTACACCTAAGAAATTCTAAGAGCATCTCCAGCCATAGCTATTTTAACTCTAAAATAGAGTAAAATACAAGATCGATAATATAAGCATAATTTTAATTTAAAATGGCTCTTTAACTTGTTTTTTACCGTAGTTTTTTTAAATGAAATACACTTATTCAATGAATAGAATTTTTATTTCTTTTGCTGCAAAGGTTTTAAAATTATTTTAGCTTTAAGAAGGTCCTTTAGAACCCTAGTATCACCGGCAGGTCTTAAAACACAAAAGAAACACCGACAAGACAAGAATCATTCATGCTAATGGCAAGCTGAGAGCCAGGACTGCCACCGCTGACCAATTTTAAAGGGATTAAGATCCCCACCGATCATAGGCTGTTGGCTGCCATGTATAACTAACTAGTACACCTAAGCAATTCTAAGTAACTATTGGTCCCATTAAAATGTGCATATAAATACATCCCTACGGTATAACTAAGTACACTTAAGAAATTCTATGAGCATCTCCAGCCATAGCTATTTTAACTCTAAAATAGAGTAAAATACAGTATCTGATAATAGAGGCATAATTTTTAATTTAAAAAGGCTCTTTAACTTGTTGTTTTACCGTAGGTTTTTTTTAAAATGAAATACACTTATTCATATGAATAGAATTTTTATTTCTTTTGCTGCAAAGGTTTTTAAAATTATTTTACCTTTAAGAAGGTCTTTAGAACCCTAGTATCACGGTGTCTGAAAACACAAAAGAAACACTGCAAGACAAGAAAATCATTTGTAGTAATGGCAAGCTGAGAGCCAGACTGCCACCGCTGACCAATTTTAAAGGGATTAAGATCCCCACCGATCATAGGCTGTTGTTGCCATGTATAACTAACTAGGTACACCTAAGCAATTCTAAGTAACTATCTGGTCCCATTAAAATGTGTATATAAATACATCCCTACGTGTATAACTGGTACACCTAAGAAATTCTAAGAGCATCTCCAGCCATAGCTATTTTAACTCTAAAATAGAGTAAAATACAAGATCTGATAATATAAGCATAATTTTAATTTAAAATGGCTCTTTAACTTGTTTTTACCGTAGTTTTTTTAATGAAATACACTTATTAAATGAATAGAATTTTTATTTCTTTTGCTTCAAAGGTTTTAAATTTATTTTAGCTTTAAGAAGGTCCTTTAGAACCCTAGTATCACCGGGTCTTAAAACACAAAAGAAACACCGACAAGACAGTTCATGGCAAGGCAAGAGAGCCGGACTGCCACCGCTGACCAATTTTAAAGGGATTAAGATCCCCACCATCATAGGCTTGTGTTGCCATGTATAACTAACTAGTTACACCTAAGCAATTCTAAGTAACTATCTGGTCCTATTAAAATGTGTATATAAATACATCCCTACGTATAACTGGTACACCTAAGAAATTCTAAGAGCATCTCCAGCCATAGCTATTTTTGTCAAGCTCTAAAATAGAGTAAAATACAAGATCTGATAATATAAGCATAATTTTAATTTAAAATGGCTCTTTAACTTGTTTTTTTACCGTAGTTTTTTTTTAAATGAAATACACTTATTAAATGAATAGAATTTTTATTTCTTTTGCTGCAAAGGTTTTTAAATTTATTTTAGCTTTAAGAAGGTCCTTTAGAACCCTAGTATCACTGGCAGGTCTTAAAAACACAAAAGAAACACCGACAAGACAAGAAAATCATTCAGCTAATGGCAAGCTGAGAGCCAGGACTGCCACCGCTGACCAATTTTAAAGGGATTAAGATCCCCACCGATCATAGCTGTCATGCCATGTATAACTAACTAGGTACACCTAAGCAATTCCAAGTAACTATAGGGTCCCATTAAAATGTGCATATAAATACATCCCAACGTGTATAACTAAGTACACTTAAGAAATTCTATGAGCATCTCCAGCCATAGCTATTTTAACTCTAAAATAGAGTAAAATACAAGATCTGATAATAGAGGCATAATTTTAATTTAAAATGGCTCTTTAACTTGTTTTTTTTCCGAGGGTTTTTTAAAAAATGAAATACACTTATTCATATGAATAGAATTTTTATTTCTTTGCTGCAAAGGTTTTAAAATTATTTTAGCTTTAAGAAGGTCCTTTAGAACCCTAGTATCACGGCAGGTCTGAAAACACAAAAGAAACACTGCAAGACAAGAAAATCATTTGCAGTAATGGCAAGCGGAGAGCCAGACTGCCACCGCTGACCAATTTTAAAGGGATTAAGATCCCCACCATCATAGGTGTTGTGTTGCCATGTATAACTAACTAGTACACCTAAGCAATTCTAAGTAACTATCTGGTCCCATTAAAATGTGTATATAAATACATCCCTACGTATAACTAAGTACACCTAAGAAATTCTAAGAGCATCTCCAGCCATAGCTATTTTTAACTCTAAAATAGAGTAAAATACAAGATCGATAATATAGGCATAATTTTTAATTTAAAATGGCTCTTTAACTTGTTTTTTACCGTAGTTTTTTTAAATGAAATACACTTATTCATATGAATAGAATTTTTATTTCTTTTGCTGCAAAGGTTTTAAAATTATTTTAGCTTTAAGAAGGTCCTTTAGAACCCTAGTATCACCGGCAGTCTGAAAACACAAAAGAAACACCGGCAAGACAATCATTTGGCAATGGCAAGCAGAGCCAGACTGCCACCGCTGACCAATTTTAAAGGGATTAAGATCCCCACCGATCATAGGCTGTTGTGTTGCCATGTATAACTAACTAGGTACACCTAAGCAATTCTAAGTAACTATCTGGTCCCATTAAAATGTGTATATAAATACATCCCTACGTATAACTGGGTACACCTAAGAAATTCTAAGAGCATCTCCAGCCATAGCTATTTTAACTCTAAAATAGAGTAAAATACAAGATCTGATAATATAAGCATAATTTTAATTTAAAATGGCTCTTTAACTTGTTTTTTTACCGTAGTTTTTTTTAAATGAAATACACTTATTAAATGAATAGAATTTTATTTCTTTTGCTTCAAAGGTTTTTAAATTTATTTTAGCTTTAAGAAGGTCCTTTAGAACCCTAGTATCACCGGGTCTTAAAACACAAAAGAAACACTGACAAGACAGAAAATCATTCGCAGCTAATGGCAAGCGGAGAGCCAGACTGCCACCGCTGACCAATTTTAAAGGGATTAAGATCCCCACCGATCATAGGTTGTGTTGCTGCCATGTATAACTAACTAGTACACCTAAGCAATTCTAAGTAACTATCTGGTCCCATTAAAATGTGTATATAAATACATCCCTACGTGTATAACTGGTACACCTAAGAAATTCTAAGAGCATCTCCAGCCATAGCTATTTTAACTCTAAAATAGAGTAAAATACAGATCTGATAATATAAGCATAATTTTAATTTAAAATGGCTCTTTAACTTGTTTTTTTTTTTTTAAAAAATGAAATACACTTATTCAATGAATAGAATTTTTATTTCTTTTGCTGCAAAGGTTTTAAAATTATTTTAGCTTTAAGAAGGTCCTTTAGAACCCTAGTATCAATGGCAGGTGTCTAAAAACAAAAAAGAAACACCTGACAAGACAAGAAAATCATTTGTTAATGGCAAGCTGAGAGCCAGACTGCCACCGCTGACCAATTTTAAAGGGATTAAGATCCCCACCGATCATAGGCTGTCATGCCATGTATAACTAACTAGGTACACCTAAGCAATTCTAAGTAACTATTGGGTCCCATTAAAATGTGTATATAAATACATCCCTACGTATAACTAAGTACACTTAAGAAATTCTAAGAGCATCTCCAGCCATAGCTATTTTAACTCTAAAATAGAGTAAAATACAAGATCTGATAATAGAGGCATAATTTTAATTTAAAATGGCTCTTTAACTTGTTTTTTACCGTAGTTTTTTTTAAAATGAAATACACTTATTCATATGAATAGAATTTTTATTTCTTTGCTGCAAAGGTTTTAAAATTATTTTAGCTTTAAGAAGGTCCTTAGAACCCTAGTATCAATGGCAGGTCTGAAAAACACAAAAGAAACACCGCAAGACAAGAAAATCATTTGTTAATGGCAAGCTGAGAGCCGGACTGCCACCGCTGACCAATTTTAAAGGGATTAAGATCCCCACCGATCATAGTTGTCTGCCATGTATAACTAACTAGGTACACCTAAGCAATTCTAAGTAACTATGGTCCCATTAAAATGTGTATATAAATACATCCCTACGTATAACTAGGTACACCTAAGAAATTCTAAGAGCATCTCCAGCCATAGCTATTTTAACTCTAAAATAGAGTAAAATACAAGATCTGATAATATAGGCATAATTTTAATTTAAAATGGCTCTTTAACTTGTTTTTTACCGTAGTTTTTTTAAAATGAAATACACTTATTCATATGAATAGAATTTTTATTTCTTTTGCTGCAAAGGTTTTAAAATTATTTTAGCTTTAAGAAGGTCCTTTACAACCCTAGTCAACACAAAAGAAACACTGCAAGACAAGAAAATCATTTGTATTAATGGCAAGCGGAGAGCCGGACTGCCACCGCTGACCAATTTTAAAGGGATTAAGATCCCCACCGATCATAGTGTTGTGTTGCCATGTATAACTAACTAGGTACACCTAAGCAATTCTAAGTAACTATCTGGTCCCATTAAAATGTGTATATAAATACATCCCTACGTATAACTGGTACACCTAAGAAATTCTAAGAGCATCTCCAGCCATAGCTATTTTAACTCTAAAATAGAGTAAAATACAAGATCTGATAATATAAGCATAATTTTAATTTAAAATGGCTCTTTAACTTGTTTTTTTTACCGTAGTTTTTTTAATGAAATACACTTATTAAATGAATAGAATTTTTATTTCTTTTGCTGCAAAGGTTTTAAAATTATTTTAGCTTTAAGAAGGTCCTTTAGAACCCTAGTATCACTGGTCTTAAAACACAAAAGAAACACCGACAAGACAGTTCATGGGCAATGCAAGAGAGCCAGACTGCCACCGCTGACCAATTTTAAAGGGATTAAGATCCCCACCGATCATAGTTGTGTTGCCATGTATAACTAACTAGGTACACCTAAGCAATTCTAAGTAACTATCTGGTCCCATTAAAATGTGTATATAAATACATCCCTACGTATAACTAACACCTAAGAAATTCTAAGAGCATCTCCAGCCATAGCTATTTTAACTCTAAAATAGAGTAAAATACAAGATCGATAATATAGGCATAATTTTAATTTAAAATGGCTCTTTAACTTGTTTTTTACCGTAGTTTTTTTAAATGAAATACACTTATTCATATGAATAGAATTTTTATTTCTTTTGCTGCAAAGGTTTTAAATTTATTTTAGCTTTAAGAAGGTCCTTTAGAACCCTAGTATCAGGCAGGTCTGAAAACACAAAAGAAACACTGACAAGACAAGAAAATCATTTAGTTAATGGCAAGCTGAGAGCCGGACTGCCACCGCTGACCAATTTTAAAGGGATTAAGATCCCCACCGATCATAGTGTCATGCTTGCCATGTATAACTAACTAGGTACACCTAAGCAATTCTAAGTAACTATGGGTCCCATTAAAATGTGCATATAAATACATCCCTACGTGTATAACTAAGTACACTTAAGAAATTCTAAGAGCATCTCCAGCCATAGCTATTTTAACTCTAAAATAGAGTAAAATACAGATCTGATAATAGAGGCATAATTTTAATTTAAAATGGCTCTTTAACTTGTTTTTACCGTAGTTTTTTTAAATGAAATACACTTATTCATATGAATAGAATTTTATTTCTTTTGCTGCAAAGGTTTTAAAATTATTTTAGCTTTAAGAAGGTCCTTTAGAACCCTAGTATCACTGGCAGGTCTTGAAAACACAAAAGAAACACCGGCAAGACAAGAAAATCATTCAGGCTAATGGCAAGCTGAGAGCCGGACTGCCACCGCTGACCAATTTTAAAGGGATTAAGATCCCCACCATCATAGGCTGTTGCGTTGCCATGTATAACTAACTAGGTACACCTAAGCAATTCTAAGTAACTATTGGTCCCATTAAAATGTGTATATAAATACATCCCTACGTGTATAACTGGGTACACCTAAGAAATTCTAAGAGCATCTCCACCATAGCTATTTTAACTCTAAAATAGAGTAAAATACAGTATCTGATAATAGAGGCATAATCTTTAATTTAAAAATGGCTCTTTAACTTGTTTTTTTTTACCGTAGGGTTTTAAAAAAAAATGAAATACACTTATTCATATGAATAGAATTTTTATTTCTTTTGCTGCAAAGGTTTTTAAAATTATTTTAGCTTTAAGAAGGTCCTTTAGAACCCTAGTATCACTGGCAGGTCTGAAAACACAAAAGAAACACTGGCAAGACAGTAAAATCATTTGCAGGCTAATGGCAAGCGGAGAGCCAGGACTGCCACCGTTTGACCAATTTTAAAGGGATTAAGATCCCCAGCCGGCTTTTGTGTTGCCATGTATAACTAACTAGGTACACCTAAGCAATTCTAAGTAACTATCGGGTCCCATTAAAATGTGTATATAAATACATCCCTACGTGTATAACTAGGTACACCTAAGAAATTCTAAGAGCATCTCCAGCCATAGCTATTTTAACTCTAAAATAGAGTAAAATACAGTATCTGATAATATAGGCATAATTTTAATTTAAAATGGCTCTTTAACTTGTTTTTTTTTACCGTAGTTTTTTTAAAATGAAATACACTTATTCATATGAATAGAATTTTTATTTCTTTTGCTTCAAAGGTTTTTAAAATTATTTTAGCTTTAAGAAGGTCCTTAGAACCCTAGTATCACTGGCAGGTCTAAAAACACAAAAGAAACACCGACAAGACAAGAAAATCATTCAGGTTAATGGCAAGAGAGCCAGGACTGCCACCGCTGACCAATTTTAAAGGGATTAAGATCCCCACCATCATATCTGTTGTTGCCATGTATAACTAACTAGGTACACCTAAGCAATTCTAAGTAACTATCTGGTCCAATTAAAATGTGTATATAAATACATCCCTACGTGTATAACTGGTACACCTAAGAAATTCTAAGAGCATCTCCAGCCATAGCTATTTTAACTCTAAAATAGAGTAAAATACAAGATCCGATAATAGAGGCATAATTTTAATTTAAAATGGCTCTTTAACTTGTTTTTTACCGTTTTTTTTAAATGAAATACACTTATTCATATGAATAGAATTTTTATTTCTTTTGCTGCAAAGGTTTTAAAATTATTTTAGCTTTAAGAAGGTCCTTTAGAACCCTAGTATCAATGGCAGGTCTGAAAACACAAAAGAAACACCGCAAGACAAGAAAATCATTTGTTAATGGCAAGCGGAGAGCCGGACTGCCACCGCTGACCAATTTTAAAGGGATTAAGATCCCCACGATCATAGGCTGTTATGCTGCCATGTATAACTAACTAGGTACACCTAAGCAATTCTAAGTAACTATTGGGTCCCATTAAAATGTGTATATAAATACATCCCTACGTGTATAACTAAGTACACTTAAGTAATTCTAAGAGCATCTCCAGCCATACCTATTTTAACTCTAAAATAGAGTAAAATACAGATCTGATAATAGAGGCATAATTTTTAATTTAAAATGGCTCTTTAACTTGTTTTTTTACCGTAGTTTTTAAAAAAATGAAATACACTTATTCATATGAATAGAATTTTATTTCTTTTGCTGCAAAGGTTTTAAAATTATTTTAGCTTTAAGAAGGTCCTTTAGAACCCTAGTATCACTGGCAGGTCTGAAAACACAAAAGAAACACTGGCAAGACAAGAAAATCATTTGCAGGCTAATGGCAAGCGAGAGCCGGACTGCCACCGCTGACCAATTTTAAAGGGATTAAGATCCCCACCGATCATAGTGTTGTGTTGCCATGTATAACTAACTAGGTACACCTAAGCAATTCTAAGTAACTATCTGGTCCCATTAAAATGTGTATATAAATACATCCCTACGGTATAACTAGGTACACCTAAGAAATTCTAAGAGCATCTCCATCCATAGCTATTTTAACTCTAAAATAGAGTAAAATACAAGATCCGATAATATAGGCATAATTTTTAATTTAAAATGGCTCTTTAACTTGTTTTTTACCGTATTTTTAAAAAATGAAATACACTTATTCATATGAATAGAATTTTTATTTCTTTTGCTGCAAAGGTTTTAAAATTATTTTAGCTTTAAGAAGGTCCTTTAGAACCCTAGTATCACCAGGTCTGAAAACACAAAAAGAAACACCGCAAGACAAGAAAATCATTTGGGCTAATGGCAAGCAGAGCCAGACTGCCACCGCTGACCAATTTTAAAGGGATTAAGATCCCCACCGATCATAGTCTGTGTTGCCATGTATAACTAACTAGTACACCTAAGCAATTCTAAGTAACTATCTGGTCCCATTAAAATGTGTATATAAATACATCCCTACGGTATAACTAGGTACACCTAAGAAATTCTAAGAGCATCTCCAGCCATAGCTTTTTTAACTCTAAAATAGAGTAAAATACAGATCTCGATAATATAGGCATAATTTTAATTTAAAATGGCTCTTTAACTTGTTTTTTTACCAGTTTTTTTTTAAATGAAATACACTTATTCATATGAATAGAATTTTTATTTCTTTTGCTGCAAAGGTTTTAAAATTATTTTAGCTTTAAGAAGGTCCTTTAGAACCCTAGTATCACTGGCAGGTCTGAAAAACACAAAAGAAACACTGCAAGACAAGAAAATCATTAATGGCAAGCTGAGAGCCGGACTGCCACCGCTTGACCAATTTTAAAGGGATTAAGATCCCCAAATCATCATGTTGTGTTGCCATGTATAACTAACTAGGTACACCTAAGCAATTCTAAGTAACTATCTGGTCCCATTAAAATGTGTATATAAATACATCCCTACGTATAACTAGGTACACCTAAGAAATTCTAAGAGCATCTCCAGCCATAGCTATTTTAACTCTAAAATAGAGTAAAATACAAGATCTGATAATAGAGGCATAATTTTTAATTTAAAATGGCTCTTTAACTTGTTTTTTTTTAAAAAAATGAAATACACTTATTCATATGAATAGAATTTTTATTTCTTTGCTGCAAAGGTTTTAAAATTATTTTAGCTTTAAGAAGGTCCTTTAGAACCCTAGTATCACGGCAGGTCTGAAAAACACAAAAGAAACACTGCAAGACAGAAAATCATTTGAGCTAATGGCAAGCTGAGAGCCGGACTGCCACCGCTGACCAATTTTAAAGGGATTAAGATCCCCACCATCATAGGCTGTCATATGTTGCCATGTATAACTAACTAGGTACACCTAAGAAATTCTAAGTAACTATCTGGTCCCATTAAAATGTGTATATAAATACATCCCTACGTGTATAACTACGTACACCTAAGAAATTCTAAGAGCATCTCCAACCATAGCTTTTGTTAACTCTAAAATAGAGTAAAATACAGTATCTGATAATATAGGCATAATTTTTAATTTATAAATGGCTCTTTAACATGTTTTTTTACCGTAGTTTTTTTTTAAATGAAATACACTTATTCATATGAATAGAATTTTTATTTCTGCAAAGGTTTTAAAATTATTTTAGCTTTAAGAAGGTCCTTTAGAACCCTAGTATCACTGGCAGGTCTGAAAACACAAAAGAAACACCGGCAAGACAAGAAAATCATTCGCAGGCTAATGGCAAGCGGAGAGCACGGACTGCCACTGCTTTACCAATTTTAAAGGGAATAAGATCTCCAGCCGATCACAGGCTATTACTTTGCCATGTATAACTAACTAGGTACACCTAAGCAATTCTAAGTAACTATCTGTCCCATTAAAATGTGTATATAAATACATCCCTACGTATAACTAGTACACCTAAGAAATTCTAAGAGCATCTCCAGCCATAGCTATTTTAACTCTAAAATAGAGTAAAATACGATTCGATAATATAGGCATAATTTTAATTTAAAATGGCTCTTTAACTTGTTTTTTTTTTAAATGAAATACACTTATTCATATGAATAGAATTTTTATTTCTTTTGCTGCAAAGGTTTTAAAATTATTTTAGCTTTAAGAAGGTCCTTTAGAACCCTAGTATCACTCAGGTGTCTGAAAACACAAAAGAAACACCGCAAGACAAGAAAATCATTTGTTAATGGCAAGCTGAGAGCCAGACTGCCACCGCTGACCAATTTTAAAGGGATTAAGATCCCCACCATCATAGGCTGTTGTGCCATGTATAACTAACTAGGTACACCTAAGCAATTCTAAGTAACTATCTGGTCCCATTAAAATGTGTATATAAATACATCCCTACGTATAACTGGGTACACCTAAGAAATTCTAAGAGCATCTCCAGCCATAGCTATTTTAACTCTAAAATAGAGTAAAATACAGATCTGATAATATAGGCATAATTTTAATTTAAAATGGCTCTTTAACTTGTTTTTTTTAGTTTTTTTTTAAAATGAAATACACTTATTCATATGAATAGAATTTTTATTTCTTTGCTGCAAAGGTTTTAAAATTATTTTAGCTTTAAGAAGGTCCTTTAGAACCCTAGTATCACTGGCAGGTCTGAAAACACAAAAAGAAACACTGCAAGACAAGAAAATCATTTGCAGCTAATGGCAAGCTGAGAGCCAGGACTGCCACCGCTGACCAATTTTAAAGGGATTAAGATCCCCACCGATCATAGGTGTTGCCACATGTATAACTAACTAGGTACACCTAAGCAATTCTAAGTAACTATCTGGTCCCATTAAAATGTGTATATAAATACATCCCTACGTGTATAACTAAGTACACCTAAGAAATTCTAAGAGCATCTCCAGCCATAGCTATTTTAACTCTAAAATAGAGTAAAATACAGATTCGATAATAGAGGCATAATTTTAATTTAAAATGGCTCTTTAACTTGTTTTTACCGTAGGGTTTTTTTTTAAAATGAAATACACTTATTCATATGAATAGAATTTTTATTTCTTTTGCTGCAAAGGTTTTAAAATTATTTTAGCTTTAAGAAGGTCCTTTAGAACCCTAGTATCAATGGCAGTTTGAAAACACAAAAGAAACACCGCAAGACAAGAAATCATTTGTAGGCTAATGGCAAGCTGAGAGCCAGACTGCCACCGCTGACCAATTTTAAAGGGATTAAGATCCCCACCGATCATAGATGCTGCCATGTATAACTAACTAGGTACACCTAAGCAATTCTAAGTAACTATTGGGTCCCATTAAAATGTGCATATAAATACATCCCTACGTGTATAACTAAGTACACTTAAGAAATTCTAAGAGCATCTCCAGCCATAGCTATTTTAACTCTAAAATAGAGTAAAATACAAGATCTGATAATAGAGGCATAATTTTAATTTAAAATGGCTCTTTAACTTGTTTTTTACCGTAGTTTTTTTAAATGAAATACACTTATTCATATGAATAGAATTTTTATTTCTTTTGCTGCAAAGGTTTTAAAATTATTTTAGCTTTAAGAAGGTCCTTTAGAACCCTAGTATCACTGGCAGGTCTGAAAACACAAAAGAAACACTGCAAGACAAGAAATCATTCAGGCTAATGGCAAGCTGAGAGCCAGACTGCCACCGCTGACCAATTTTAAAGGGATTAAGATCCCCACCGCTGTTGTTGCCATGTATAACTAACTAGGTACACCTAAGCAATTCTAAGTAACTATCTGGTCCCATTAAAATGTGTATATAAATACATCCCTACGGTATAACTAGGTACACCTAAGAAATTCTAAGAGCATCTCCAGCCATAGCTATTTTAACTCTAAAATAGAGTAAAATACAAGATCTGATAATATAGGCATAATTTTTAATTTAAAATGGCTCTTTAACTTGTTTTTTTACCGTAGTTTTTTTAAAATGAAATACACTTATTCATATGAATAGAATTTTTATTTCTTTTGCTGCAAAGGTTTTAAAATTATTTTAGCTTTAAGAAGGTCCTTTAGAACCCTAGTATCACTGGCAGGTCTGAAAACACAAAAGAAACACCGCAAGACAAGAAAATCATTTAGGCTAATGGCAAGCGAGAGCCAGACTGCCACCGCTGACCAATTTTAAAGGGATTAAGATCCCAAATCATAGGCTGTTGTGTTGCCATGTATAACTAACTAGGTACACCTAAGCAATTCTAAGTAACTATCTGGTCCCATTAAAATGTGTATATAAATACATCCCTACGTATAACTGGGTACACCTAAGAAATTCTAAGAGCATCTCCAGCCATAGCTATTTTAACTCTAAAATAGAGTAAAATACAGATCTGATAATATAGGCATAATTTTTAATTTAAAATGGCTCTTTAACTTGTTTTTTTACCGTTGTTTTTTTTAAATGAAATACACTTATTCATATGAATAGAATTTTTATTTTTGCTGCAAAGGTTTTAAAATTATTTTAGCTTTAAGAAGGTCCTTTAGAACCCTAGTATCATCAGGTCTGAAAACACAAAAGAAACACTGACAAGACAAGAAATCATTCGTAGGCTAATGGCAAGCGAGAGCCAGGACTGCCACCGCTGACCAATTTTAAAGGGATTAAGATCCCCACCGATCATAGTTGTTGGTTGCCATGTATAACTAACTAGGTACACCTAAGCAATTCTAAGTAACTATCTGGTCCCATTAAAATGTGTATATAAATACATCCCTACGTATAACTGGTACACCTAAGAAATTCTAAGAGCATCTCCAGCCATAGCTATTTTAACTCTAAAATAGAGTAAAATACAAGATCGATAATAGAGGCATAATTTTAATTTAAAATGGCTCTTTAACTTGTTTTTTTAATAGTTTTTAAAAAATGAAATACACTTATTCAAATGAATAGAATTTTTATTTCTTTGCTGCAAAGGTTTTAAAATTATTTTAGCTTTAAGAAGGTCCTTTAGAACCCTAGTATCACTGGCAGGTCTGAAAACACAAAAGAAACACCGCAAGACAGTAAAATCATTTGCAGGCTAATGGCAAGCTGAGAGCCAGACTGCCACCGCTGACCAATTTTAAAGGGATTAAGATCCCCCCGATCATAGGCTGTTGTGTTGCCATGTATAACTAACTAGGTACACCTAAGCAATTCTAAGTAACTATTGGTCCCATTAAAATGTGTATATAAATACATCCCTACGTATAACTAGTACACTTAAGAAATTCTAAGAGCATCTCCAGCCATAGCTATTTTAACTCTAAAATAGAGTAAAATACAGATCGATAATAGAGGCATAATTTTTAATTTAAAATGGCTCTTTAACTTGTTTTTTACCGTAGTTTTTAAAAATGAAATACACTTATTCATATGAATAGAATTTTTATTTCTTTTGCTGCAAAGGTTTTAAAATTATTTTAGCTTTAAGAAGGTCCTTTAGAACCCTAGTATCACCGGTGTCTGAAAACACAAAAGAAACACCGGCAAGACAAGAAAATCATTTGTAGGCTAATGGCAAGCGGAGAGCCGGACTGCCACCGCTTGACCAATTTTAAAGGGATTAAGATCCCCACCATCATAGGCTGTTGTTGCCATGTATAACTAACTAGGTACACCTAAGCAATTCTAAGTAACTATCTGGTCCCATTAAAATGTGTATATAAATACATCCCTACGTATAACTAGGTACACCTAAGAAATTCTAAGAGCATCTCCACCATAGCTATTTTAACTCTAAAATAGAGTAAAATACAGTATCTGATAATATAGGCATAATTTTAATTTAAAATGGCTCTTTAACTTGTTTTTTACCGTAGTTTTTTTTTTAAATGAAATACACTTATTCATATGAATAAAATTTTTATTTCTTTTGCTGCAAAGGTTTTTAAAATTATTTTAGCTTTAAGAAGGTCCTTTAGAACCCTAGTATCACTGGCAGGTCTGAAAAACACAAAAAGAAACACTGCAAGACAAGAAAATCATTTGTAGTAATGGCAAGCTGAGAGCCAGACTGCCACCGCTGACCAATTTTAAAGGGATTAAGATCCCACCGATCATAGGCTGTTGCTTGCCATGTATAACTAACTAGGTACACCTAAGCAATTCTAAGTAACTATCTGGTCCCATTAAAATGTGTATATAAATACATCCCTACGTATAACTAGGTACACCTAAGAAATTCTAAGAGCATCTCCAGCCATAGCTATTTTAACTCTAAAATAGAGTAAAATACAGATCCGATAATATAGGCATAATTTTAAATTTAAAATGGCTCTTTAACTTGTTTTTAAAAAAAAAAAATGAAATACACTTATTCATATGAATAGAATTTTATTTCTTTTGCTGCAAAGGTTTTAAAATTATTTTAGCTTTAAGAAGGTCCTTTAGAACCCTAGTATCACCGCAGGTCTGAAAACACAAAAGAAACACCAAAGACAAGAAAATCATTTGAGCAATGGCAAGTGAGAGCCAGGACTGCCACCGCTGACCAATTTTAAAGGGATTAAGATCCCCACCGATCATAGGCTGTTGCTTGCCATGTATAACTAACTAGGTACACCTAAGCAATTCTAAGTAACTATCTGGTCCCATTAAAATGTGTATATAAATACATCCCAACGTATAACTAGGTACACTAAGAAATTCTAAGAGCATCTCCAGCCATAGCTATTTTAACTCTAAAATAGAGTAAAATACAGATCTGATAATAGAGGCATAATTTTAATTTAAAATGGCTCTTTAACTTGTTTTTTTTACAGGTTTTTTTTTAAAAATGAAATACACTTATTCATATGAATAGAATTTTTATTTCTTTGCTGCAAAGGTTTTAAAATTATTTTAGCTTTAAGAAGGTCCTTTAGAACCCTAGTATCAATGGCAGGTTTGAAAACACAAAAGAAACACCGCAAGACAAGAAAATCATTTGCAGGCTAATGGCAAGCGAGAGCCAGACTGCCACCGCTGACCAATTTTAAAGGGATTAAGATCCCCACCGATCATAGGCTGTTATGCTGCCATGTATAACTAACTAGGTACACCTAAGCAATTCTAAGTAACTATGGGTCCCATTAAAATGTGTATATAAATACATCCCTACGTGTATAACTGTACACCTAAGAAATTCTAAGAGCATCTCCATCCATAGCTATTTTAACTCTAAAATAGAGTAAAATAAAGATCTGATAATAGAGGCATAATTTTAATTTAAAATGGCTCTTTAACTTGTTTTTTACCGTAGTTTTTTTAAAAATGAAATACACTTATTCATATGAATAGAATTTTTATTTCTTTTGCTGCAAAGGTTTTAAAATTATTTTAGCTTTAAGAAGGTCCTTTAGAACCCTAGTATCACTGGCAGGTCTGAAAACACAAAAGAAACACCGCAAGACAAGAAAATCATTTAGCTAATGGCAAGCGGAGAGCCGGACTGCCACCGCTGACCAATTTTAAAGGGATTAAGATCCTACCGATCATAGTGTGTTGCCATGTATAACTAACTAGTACACCTAAGCAATTCTAAGTAACTATCTGGTCCCATTAAAATGTGTATATAAATACATCCCTACGTGTATAACTGGGTACACCTAAGAAATTCTAAGAGCATCTCCATCCATAGCTATTTTAACTCTAAAATAGAGTAAAATACAGATCTGATAATATAGGCATAATTTTAATTTAAAATGGCTCTTTAACTTGTTTTTTACCGTAGTTTTTTTAAAATGAAATACACTTATTCATATGAATAGAATTTTTATTTCTTTGCTGCAAAGGTTTTAAAATTATTTTAGCTTTAAGAAGGTCCTTTAGAACCCTAGTATCACATGGTGTCTGAAAAACACAAAAGAAACACCGCAAGACAGTAAAATCATTTGAGCTAATGGCAAGCTGAGAGCAAGACTGCCACCGCTGACCAATTTTAAAGGGATTAAGATCCCCACCATCATAGCTGTTGTGCCCATGTATAACTAACTAGTACACCTAAGCAATTCTAAGTAACTATCTGGTCCCATTAAAATGTGTATATAAATACATCCCTACGTATAACTGGTACACCTAAGAAATTCTAAGAGCATCTCCATCCATAGCTATTTTAACTCTAAAATAGAGTAAAATACAGATCTGATAATATAGGCATAATTTTTAATTTAAAATGGCTCTTTAACTTGTTTTTTTAAAAATGAAATACACTTATTCATATGAATAGAATTTTATTTCTTTTGCTGCAAAGGTTTTTAAATTATTTTAGCTTTAAGAAGGTCCTTAGAACCCTAGTATCATGGTCCTGAAAACACAAAAGAAACACCGCAAGACAAGAAATCATTTGTGCTAATGGCAAGCTGAGAGCCAGGACTGCCACCGCTTGACCAATTTTAAAGGGATTAAGATCCCCACCGATCATAGGCTGTATGCCATGTATAACTAACTAGTACACCTAAGCAATTCTAAGTAACTATAGGTCCCATTAAAATGTGTATATAAATACATCCCTACGTGTATAACTAAGTAC
Source organism: Brassica nigra (assembly GCA_016432835.1). NCBI lineage: Eukaryota > Viridiplantae > Streptophyta > Magnoliopsida > Brassicales > Brassicaceae > Brassica > Brassica nigra. Next base: position 31,232 of record JAEACV010000020.1, read on the forward strand.
ACCTAAGAAATTCTAAGAGCATCTCCAGCCATAGCTATTTTAACTCTAAAATAGAGTAAAATACAGATCTGATAATAGAGGCATAATTTTTAATTTAAAATGGCTCTTTAACTTGTTTTTTACCGTAGTTTTTTTAAATGAAATACACTTATTCATATGAATAGAATTTTATTTCTTTTGCTGCAAAGGTTTTAAAATTATTTTAGCTTTAAGAAGGTCCTTAGAACCCTAGTATCACTGGCAGGTCTGAAAACACAAAAGAAACACCGCAAGACAAAATCATTCGCAGGCTAATGGCAAGCGCAGAGCAAGGACTGCCACCGCTTGACCAATTTTAAAGGGATTAAGATCCCCACCATCACAGGCTTGCTGCCATGTATAACTAACTAGGTACACCTAAGCAATTCTAAGTAACTATCGGTCCCATTAAAATGTGTATATAAATACATCCCTACGTATAACTAGTACACTTAAGAAATTCTAAGAGCATCTCCAGCCATAGCTATTTTAACTCTAAAATAGAGTAAAATACAAGATCTGATAATAGAGGCATAATTTTAATTTAAAATGGCTCTTTAACTTGTTTTTTTACCGTAGTTTTTTTAAAATGAAATACACTTATTCATATGAATAGAATTTTTATTTCTTTTGCTGCAAAGGTTTTAAAATTATTTTAGCTTTAAGAAGGTCCTTTAGAACCCTAGTATCACTGGCAGGTCTGAAAACACAAAAGAAACACCGCAAGACAAGAAAATCATTCGCAGGCTAATGGCAAGCGGAGAGCAAGGACTGCCACCGCTGACCAATTTTAAAGGGATTAAGATCCCACCGACATAAGGTTGCTTGCCATGTATAACTAACTAGTACACCTAAGAAATTCTAAGTAACTATCTGGTCCCATTAAAATGTGTATATAAATACATCCCTACGTGTATAACTAGGTACACCTAAGAAATTTAAGAGCATCTCCAGCCATAGCTATTTTAACTCTAAAATAGAGTAAAATACAGATCGATAATAGAGGCATAATTTTAATTTAAAATGGCTCTTTAACTTGTTTTTTATTAGTTTTTTAAAATGAAATACACTTATTCATATGAATAGAATTTTTATTTCTTTGCTGCAAAGGTTTTAAAATTATTTTAGCTTTAAGAAGGTCCTTTAACCCTAGTATCACTCAGTGTCTAAAAACACAAAAGAAACACTGCAAGACAAGAAAATCATTTGTGGCTAATGGCAAGCTGAGAGCAAGGACTGCCACCGCTGACCAATTTTAAAGGATTAAGATCCCCAGCCAATCATAGGTCTGTTGTTGCCATGTATAACTAACTAGTACACCTAAGCAATTCTAAGTAACTATCCGTCCCATTAAAATGTGTATATAAATACATCCGTAGGTATAACTGGTACACCTAAGAAATTTAAGAGCATCTCCAGCCATAGCTATTTTAACTCTAAAATAGAGTAAAATACAGTATCTGATAATATAGGCATAATTTTTAATTTAAAATGGCTCTTTAACTTGTTTTTTTGTTTTTCTAAATGAAATACACTTATTCAATGAATAGAATTTTATTTTTTGCTGCAAAGGTTTTAAAATTATTTTAGCTTTAAGAAGGTCCTTTAGAACCCTAGTATCACTGGCAGGTCTGAAAACACAAAAGAAACACCGCAAGACAGAAAATCATTCGCAGGCTAATGGCAAGCGAAGAGCAAGGACTGCCACCGCCATATTTTAAAGGGATTAAGATCCCCAGCCATCATAGTCGTCATGCCATGTATAACTAACTAGGTACACCTAAGCAATTCTAAGTAACTATGGGTCCCATTAAAATGTATATAAATACATCCTACTGTATAACTGGTACACTTAAGAAATTCTAAGAGCATCTCCTACCATAGCTATTTTTATCTAAAATAGAGTAAAATACGTGATTCATATAGAGCATAATTTTAATTTAAAAGGGCTCTTTAACTTGTTTTTTTACCATTGGTTTTAAAAAAAATGAAATACACTTATTCAAATGAATAGAATTTTATTTCTTTTTGTCGCAAAGGTTTTAAAATTATTTTAGCTTTAAGAAGATCCTTTAGAACCCTAGTATCAACCGGTGTCTGAAAACAAAAAGAAACACCTGTAAAGACAAGAAATCATTTGTAGGCTAATGGCA
>JAEACV010000907.1:0-27866 GCA_016432835.1 Brassica nigra
TACTTTGCCTTTAAAATCAAACATATTCATACTGAATTAACGATTCTAAACTCCCTCTTCACCATATGAATTATATTATTTTTAACATTTGAAGTAAAATTTCATTTAAATTAGTGGAATTTCATAATTATAAATCTTCATTTTCTAGAGAAATGGAGGCAACAAAGTGGTTCCAAACTCTTCACCATCATCTTATGTCAGTGTCTGATGAAACTATACATTAAAACCAGATTCACATTTTTCTAATTTTTTCAAAACTGGTTAACCCTCTCTAGAAAATATTGAGCTTGAATGCCTCTATATAATCAAGTTTATACCTTTACTTTTGTTTCAAAATTTAAAACACATCTCTACATTTGAATTCAACATATTCTAAACTCTTTCATGAACATAGGAATCACTATAATTTTAACATTTAGTTTGAAAACCCCATACTAGCCAAATTAGTATAAGTTAATAAAACTTCCTCTCTAGAGAACTGAGTCAACAAAGGTTTCCAAACCCTTAACAATCATCTTATGTCAAACTCATGAAACTATACATTATCCAGATTTCATATTTTTCAATTTTTCAAAATCCTGGTTAACCCCCTCCAAAATATCATCGAAGCTTTCTAAACGCCCATACCAAGCCTTTATACCTCACTTTTGTCTTTGTTCTCAAAACACATTCTACATTCAATCAATCTATTCTTAAAATCTTTGAAACAAAACAACTCATTAAAATCAAGTGGTTAAATGAGCCATTACACTTCACCCAACAAAGCACCTAACAAAGTATCCAGCCATTAACGATTCTAAACTCATTTCATGAAATATAGAATCATTATAATTTTAACATTTAGTTTAGAAATTTCACATACTGCCCAAATTAGTTGAATCACCATTATAAAATCTCATTTTCTGAGAATGAGGCAACAAAGGTTCCAAACCCTAATCATCACCATGTCAGTGCCCATGAAACTATATATTAAAACCAGATTTTCATATTTTTGATTTTTTTCAAACTGGCTAACAACCCTCTAAAATATTGAGTTTCTCGAAATGCTCTATATATTGAAGTTTATACTTTTACTCTTTGTTTTAAAATTAAAACACATCCTACATTTGAATTCAACTGATTCTAAACTCTCTTCATGAAATATAGAATCATTATATTTTAACATTTAGTTTAGTAAAATTACATACTGCCTAAATTAAGGAATTACCATTATAAAATCCTTCATTTTCTAGAGAAATGCCCAAACCTCGACCATCATCTTATGTCAGTTCCATGAAATCCATATACATTGCTCAACATTTCATATTTTCAATTTCAAACCCGGTTCCTCTAAAATTTATTTCTGAAATGCTCTATATATTGAAGTTTATACTCTTTACTTTGTTTTAAAATTTTAAAACACATCTCTAAATTTGAATTAACGATTCTAAACTCTTCATGAAATATAGAATCATTATAATTTTAATATTTAGTTTAAGTAATCATATACTAGCTAAATTAAGGAATTACCATTATAAAATCTCATTTCTGTAGAAATGGAGGCAACAAAGGTTCCAAACCCTGACCATCATCATTTTCATTCACTGATGAAACCATAAGAAAAATAGGTAAATGCTCTATATACCTAAGTTTATTCATTAATTTTGTTTTAAAATTTAAAACATATTCTACATTTGAATTAACATATTCTAAACTCTTCTCATGAAATATAGGAATTATTATAATTTTAACATTTAGTTTAGTAATTTCATATATTTCTAAATTAGTGGAATTACCATTATAAAATCTTCATTTTCTAGAGAAATGGAGGCAACAAAGGTTCCAAACCCTTTGACCATCATCTTCAGTGCTCGATGAAACTATACATTAAAACCAGATTTTCATATTTTCAATTTTTTCAAAACTGTTAACCCTTCTAAAATATTGAGTTTTCTAAATGCTCTATATACTGAAGTTTATACTTTACTTTTGTTTTAAAATTTAAAACACATTCTACATTTGAATTAACGTATTCTAAACTCTCTTTCATGAAATATAGGAATCATTATAATTTTTAACATTTAGTTTAGTAAAATTTCATATACTGCCTAAATTAGTGGAATTACCATTATAAAATCTTCATTTTCTAGAGAAATAGAGGCAACAATGGTTCCAAACATCTTGACCATCATCTTATGTCAGTGCTCGATGAAACTATACATTAAAACCAGATTTTCATATTTTCAATTTTTCAAAACTGGGTTAACCCTTCTAAAATATTGAGTTTTCGTAAATGCTCTATATATGAAGTTCTTTACTTTTGTTTTAAAATTTAAAACACATTCTACATTTGAATTAACGTATTCTAAACTCTTTCATGAAATATAGGAATCATTATAATTTTTAACATTTAGTTTAGTAAAATTTCATATATTGCTAAATTAGTGGAATTACCATTATAAAATCTTCATTTTCTAGAGAAATGGAGGCAACAAAGGTTCCAAACCTCTTTGACCATCATCTTATGTCAGTGCTCGATGAAACTATACATTAAAACCAGATTTTCATATTTTAATTTTTCAAAACTGTTAACCCTTCTAAAATATTGAGTTTTCGTAAATGCTCTATATACTGAAGTTTATACTCTTTACTTTTGTTTTAAAATTTAAAACACATTCTACATTTGAATTAACGTATTCTAAACTCTCTTTCATGAAATATAGGAATCATTATAATTTTTAACATTTAGTTTAGTAAAATTTCATATACTGCCTAAATTAGTGGAATTACCATTATAAAATCTTCATTTTCAGAGAAATGAGGCAACAAAGGTTCCAAACCTCTTTGACCATCATCTTATGTCAGTGCTCGATGAAACTATACATTAAAACCAGATTTTCATATTTTCAATTTTTTCAAAACTGTGGGTTAACCCCTTCTAAAATATTGAGTTTTCGTAAATGCTCTATATACTGAAGTTTATACTCTTTACTTTTGTTTTAAAATTTAAAACACATTCTACATTTGAATTAACGTATTCTAAACTCTCTTTCATGAAATATAGGAATCATTATAATTTTTAACATTTAGTTTAGTAAAATTTCATATACTGCCTAAATTAGTGGAATTACCATTATAAAATCTTCATTTTCTAGAGAAATAGAGGCAACAAAGGTTCCAAACCTCTTTGACCATCATCTTATGTCAGTGCTCGATGAAACTATACATTAAAACCAGATTTTCATATTTTCAATTTTTTTCAAAACTGGGTTAACCCTTCTAAAATATTGAGTTTTCGTAAATGCTCTATATACTGAAGTTTATACTTTTACTTTTGTTTTAAAATTTAAAACACATTCTACATTTGAATTAACGTATTCTAAACTCTCTTTCATGAAATATAGGAATCATTATAATTTTTAACATTTAGTTTAGTAAAATTTCAAATACTGCCTAAATTAGTGGAATTACCATTATAAAATCTTCATTTTCTAGAGAAATGGAACAAAGGTTCCAAACCTCTTTGACCATCATCTTATGTCAGTGCTCGATGAAACTATACATTAAAACCAGATTTTCATATTTTTCAATTTTTTCAAAACTGTGGTTAACCCTTCTAAAATATTGAGTTTTCGTAAATATACTGAAGTTTATACTCTTTACTTTTGTTTTAAAATTTAAAACACATTCTACATTTGAATTAACGTATTCTAAACTCTCTTTCATGAAATATAGGAATCATTATAATTTTTAACATTTAGTTTAGTAAAATTTCATATACTAAATTAGTGGAATTACCATTATAAAATCTTCATTTTCTAGAGAAATGGAGGCAACAAAGGTTCCAAACCTCTTTGACCATCATCTTATGTCAGTGCTCGATGAAACTATACATTAAAACCAGATTTTCATATTTTCAATTTTTTCAAAACTGGGTTAACCCTTCTAAAATATTGAGTTTTCGTAAATGCTCTATATACTGAAGTTTATTTTTACTTTTGTTTTAAAATTTAAAACACATTCTACATTTGAATTAACGTATTCTAAACTCTCTTCATGAAATATAGGAATCATTATAATTTTTAACATTTAGTTTAGTAAAATTTCATATACTTTAAATTAGTGGAATTACCATTATAAAATCTTCATTTTCTAGAGAAATGAGGCAACAAAGGTTCCAAACCTCTTTGACCATCATCTTATGTCAGTGCTCGATGAAACTATACATTAAAACAATTTTCATATTTTCAATTTTTTCAAAACTGGGTTAACCCTTCTAAAATATTGAGTTTTCGTAAATGCTCTATATACTGAAGTTTATACTTTTACTTTTGTTTTAAAATTTTAAAACACATTCTACATTTGAATTAACGTATTCTAAACTCTCTTCATGAAATATAGGAATCATTATAATTTTTAACATTTAGTTTAGTAAAATTTCATATACCTAAATTAGTGGAATTACCATTATAAAATCTTCATTTTCTAGAGAAATAGAGGCAACAAAGGTTCCAAACCTCTTTGACCATCATCTTATGTCAGTGCTCGATGAAACTATACATTAAAACCAGATTTTCATATTTTTCAATTTTTTTCAAAACTGTGGGTTAACCCTTCTAAAATATTGAGTTTTCGTAAATGCTCTATATACTGAAGTTTATACTTTTACTTTTGTTTTAAAATTTAAAACACATTCTACATTTGAATTAACGTATTCTAAACTCTCTTCATGAAATATAGGAATCATTATAATTTTTAACATTTAGTTTAGTAAAATTTCATATACTGCCTAAATTAGTGGAATTACCATTATAAAATCTTCATTTTCTAGAGAAATGGAGGCAACAAAGGTTCCAAACCTCTTTGACCATCATCTTATGTCAGTGCTCGATGAAACTATACATTAAAACCAGATTTTCATATTTTTCAATTTTTTTCAAAACTGTGGGTTAACCCTTCTAAAATATTGAGTTTTCGTAAATGCTCTATATACTGAAGTTTATACTCTTTACTTTTGTTTTAAAATTTAAAACACATTCTACATTTGAATTAACGTATTCTAAACTCTCTTTCATGAAATATAGGAATCATTATAATTTTTAACATTTAGTTTAGTAAAATTTCATATACTGCCTAAATTAGTGGAATTACCATTATAAAATCTTCATTTTCTAGAGAAATAGAGGCAACAAAGGTTCCAAACCTCTTTGACCATCATCTTATGTCAGTGCTCGATGAAACTATACATTAAAACCAGATTTTCATATTTTTCAATTTTTCAAAACTGTGGGTTAACCCTTCTAAAATATTGAGTTTTCGTAAATGCTCTATATACTGAAGTTTATACTTTTACTTTTGTTTTAAAATTTTAAAACACATTCTACATTTGAATTAACCTATTCTAAACTCTATTTCATGAAATATAGGAATCATTATAATTTTTAACATTTAGTTTAGTAAAATTTCATATACTGCCTAAATTAGTGGAATTACCATTATAAAATCTTCATTTTCTAGAGAAATGGAGGCAACAAAGGTTCCAAACCTCTTTGACCATCATCTTATGTCAGTGCTCGATGAAACTATACATTAAAACCAGATTTTCATATTTTCAATTTTTTCAAAACTGGGTTAACCCTTCTAAAATATTGAGTTTTCGTAAATGCTCTATATACTGAAGTTTATACTTTTACTTTTGTTTTAAAATTTAAAAACACATTCTACATTTGAATTAACGTATTCTAAACTCTCTTTCATGAAATATAGGAATCATTATAATTTTTAACATTTAGTTTAGTAAAATTTCATATACTGCCTAAATTAGTGGAATTACCATTATAAAATCTTCATTTTCTAGAGAAATAGAGGCAACAAAGGTTCCAAACCTCTTTGACCATCATCTTATGTCAGTGCTCGATGAAACTATACATTAAAACCAGATTTTCATATTTTTTTTTTCAAAACTGTGGGTTAACCCTTCTAAAATATTGAGTTTTCGTAAATGCTCTATATACTGAAGTTTATACTCTTTACTTTTGTTTTAAAATTTAAAACACATTCTACATTTGAATTAACGTATTCTAAACTCTCTTTCATGAAATATAGGAATCATTATAATTTTTAACATTTAGTTTAGTAAAATTTCATATACTGCTAAATTAGTGGAATTACCATTATAAAATCTTCATTTTCTAGAGAAATGGAGGCAACAAAGGTTCCAAACCTCTTTGACCATCATCTTATGTCAGTGCTCGATGAAACTATACATTAAAACCAGATTTTCATATTTTTCAATTTTTTTCAAAACTGTGGGTTAACCCTTCTAAAATATTGAGTTTTCGTAAATGCTCTATATACTGAAGTTTATACTTTACTTTTGTTTTAAAATTTTAAAACACATTCTACATTTGAATTAACGTATTCTAAACTCTCTTCATGAAATATAGGAATCATTATAATTTTTAACATTTAGTTTAGTAAAATTTCATATACTGCCTAAATTAGTGGAATTACCATTATAAAATCTTCATTTTCTAGAGAAATGGAGGCAACAAAGGTTCCAAACCTCTTTGACCATCATCTTATGTCAGTGCTCGATGAAACTATACATTAAAACCAGATTTTCATATTTTGAATTTTTTTCAAAACTGTGGGTTAACCCTTCTAAAATATTGAGTTTTAAATGCTCTATATACTGAAGTTTATACTCTTTACTTTTGTTTTAAAATTTAAAAACACATTCTACATTTGAATTAACGTATTCTAAACTCTCTTCATGAAATATAGGAATCATTATAATTTTTAACATTTAGTTTAGTAAAATTTCATATACTGCCTAAATTAGTGGAATTACCATTATAAAATCTTCATTTTCTAGAGAAATGGAGGCAACAAAGGTTCCAAACCTCTTTGACCATCATCTTATGTCAGTGCTCGATGAAACTATACATTAAAACCAGATTTTCATATTTTTCAATTTTTTCAAAACTGTGGGTTAACCCTTCTAAAATATTGAGTTTTCGTAAATGCTCTATATACTGAAGTTTATACTCTTTACTTTTGTTTTAAAATTTAAAACACATTCTACATTTGAATTAACGTATTCTAAACTCTCTTTCATGAAATATAGGAATCATTATAATTTTTAACATTTAGTTTAGTAAAATTTCATATAAAATTTACCATTATAAAATCTTCATTTTCTAGAGAAATAGAGGCAACAAAGGTTCCAAACCTCTTTGACCATCATCTTATGTCAGTGCTCGATGAAACTATACATTAAAACAGATTTTCATATTTCAATTTTTTCAAAACTGTGGGTTAACCCTTCTAAAATATTGAGTTTTCGTAAATGCTCTATATACTGAAGTTTATACTTTTACTTTTGTTTTAAAATTTTAAAACACATTCTACATTTGAATTAACCTATTCTAAACTCTATTTCATGAAATATAGGAATCATTATAATTTTTAACATTTAGTTTAGTAAAATTTCATATACTGCCTAAATTAGTGGAATTACCATTATAAAATCTTCATTTTCTAGAGAAATGGAGGCAACAAAGGTTCCAAACCTCTTTGACCATCATCTTATGTCAGTGCTCGATGAAACTATACATTAAAACCAGATTTTCATATTTTTCAATTTTTTTCAAAACTGTGGGTTAACCCTTCTAAAATATTGAGTTTTCAAATGCTCTATATACTGAAGTTTATACTTTTACTTTTGTTTTAAAATTTAAAACACATTCTACATTTGAATTAACGTATTCTAAACTCTCTTCATGAAATATAGGAATCATTATAATTTTTAACATTTAGTTTAGTAAAATTTCATATACTGCCTAAATTAGTGGAATTACCATTATAAAATCTTCATTTTCTAGAGAAATGGAGGCAACAAAGGTTCCAAACCTCTTTGACCATCATCTTATGTCAGTGCTCGATGAAACTATACATTAAAACCAGATTTTCATATTTTCAATTTTTCAAAACTGTGGGTTAACCCTTCTAAAATATTGAGTTTTCGTAAATGCTCTATATACTGAAGTTTATACTTTTACTTTTGTTTTAAAATTTAAAACACATTCTACATTTGAATTAACGTATTCTAAACTCTCTTCATGAAATATAGGAATCATTATAATTTTAACATTTAGTTTAGTAAAATTTCATATACTCTAAATTAGTGGAATTACCATTATAAAATCTTCATTTTCTAGAGAAATGGAGGCAACAAAGGTTCCAAACCTCTTTGACCATCATCTTATGTCAGTGCTCGATGAAACTATACATTAAAACCAGATTTTCATATTTTCAATTTTTTCAAAACTGTGGGTTAACCCTTCTAAAATATTGAGTTTTCGTAAATGCTCTATATACTGAAGTTTATACTTTTACTTTTGTTTTAAAATTTAAAACACATTCTACATTTGAATTAACGTATTCTAAACTCTCTTCATGAAATATAGGAATCATTATAATTTTTAACATTTAGTTTAGTAAAATTTCATATACCCTAAATTAGTGGAATTACCATTATAAAATCTTCATTTTCTAGAGAAATGGAGGCAACAAAGGTTCCAAACCTCTTTGACCATCATCTTATGTCAGTGCTCGATGAAACTATACATTAAAACCAGATTTTCATATTTTTCAATTTTTTCAAAACTGTGGGTTAACCCTTCTAAAATATTGAGTTTTCGTAAATGCTCTATATACTGAAGTTTTTTACTTTTGTTTTAAAATTTAAAACACATTCTACATTTGAATTAACGTATTCTAAACTCTCTTCATGAAATATAGGAATCATTATAATTTTTAACATTTAGTTTAGTAAAATTTCATATACTCTAAATTAGTGGAATTACCATTATAAAATCTTCATTTTCTAGAGAAATGGAGGCAACAAAGGTTCCAAACCTCTTTGACCATCATCTTATGTCAGTGCTCGATGAAACTATACATTAAAACCAGATTTTCATATTTTTCAATTTTTTTCAAAACTGTGGGTTAACCCTTCTAAAATATTGAGTTTTCGTAAATGCTCTATATACTGAAGTTTATACTCTTTACTTTTGTTTTAAAATTTTAAAACACATTCTACATTTGAATTAACGTATTCTAAACTCTCTTTCATGAAATATAGGAATCATTATAATTTTTAACATTTAGTTTAGTAAAATTTCATATACTGCCTAAATTAGTGGAATTACCATTATAAAATCTTCATTTTCTAGAGAAATGGAGGCAACAAAGGTTCCAAACCTCTTTGACCATCATCTTATGTCAGTGCTCGATGAAACTATACATTAAAACCAGATTTTCATATTTTCAATTTTTTTGTGGGTTAACCCTTCTAAAATATTGAGTTTTCGTAAATGCTCTATATACTGAAGTTTATACTTTTACTTTTGTTTTAAAATTTAAAACACATTCTACATTTGAATTAACGTATTCTAAACTCTCTTCATGAAATATAGGAATCATTATAATTTTTAACATTTAGTTTAGTAAAATTTCATATACTTTAAATTAGTGGAATTACCATTATAAAATCTTCATTTTCTAGAGAAATAGAGGCAACAAAGGTTCCAAACCTCTTTGACCATCATCTTATGTCAGTGCTCGATGAAACTATACATTAAAACCAGATTTTCATATTTTCAATTTTTTCAAAACTGTGGGTTAACCCTTCTAAAATATTGAGTTTTCGTAAATGCTCTATATACTGAAGTTTATACTTTACTTTTGTTTTAAAATTTAAAACACATTCTACATTTGAATTAACGTATTCTAAACTCTCTTTCATGAAATATAGGAATCATTATAATTTTTAACATTTAGTTTAGTAAAATTTCATATACTGCTAAATTAGTGGAATTACCATTATAAAATCTTCATTTTCTAGAGAAATGGAGGCAACAAAGGTTCCAAACCTCTTTGACCATCATCTTATGTCAGTGCTCGATGAAACTATACATTAAAACCAGATTTTCATATTTTTCAATTTTTTCAAAACTGTGGGTTAACCCTTCTAAAATATTGAGTTTTCGTAAATGCTCTATATACTGAAGTTTATACTTTACTTTTGTTTTAAAATTTAAAACACATTCTACATTTGAATTAACGTATTCTAAACTCTCTTTCATGAAATATAGGAATCATTATAATTTTTAACATTTAGTTTAGTAAAATTTCATATACTGCTAAATTAGTGGAATTACCATTATAAAATCTTCATTTTCTAGAGAAATGGAGGCAACAAAGGTTCCAAACCTCTTTGACCATCATCTTATGTCAGTGCTCGATGAAACTATACATTAAAACCAGATTTTCATATTTTTTTTTTCAAAACTGGGTTAACCCTTCTAAAATATTGAGTTTTCGTAAATGCTCTATATACTGAAGTTTATACTCTTTACTTTTGTTTTAAAATTTAAAACACATTCTACATTTGAATTAACGTATTCTAAACTCTCTTCATGAAATATAGGAATCATTATAATTTTTAACATTTAGTTTAGTAAAATTTCATATACTGCTAAATTAGTGGAATTACCATTATAAAATCTTCATTTTCTAGAGAAATAGGCAACAAAGGTTCCAAACCTCTTTGACCATCATCTTATGTCAGTGCTCGATGAAACTATACATTAAAACCAGATTTTCATATTTTTCAATTTTTTCAAAACTGTGGGTTAACCCTTCTAAAATATTGAGTTTTCGTAAATGCTCTATATACTGAAGTTTATACTTTTACTTTTGTTTTAAAATTTTAAAACACATTCTACATTTGAATTAACGTATTCTAAACTCTCTTTCATGAAATATAGGAATCATTATAATTTTTAACATTTAGTTTAGTAAAATTTCATATACCCTAAATTAGTGGAATTACCATTATAAAATCTTCATTTTCTAGAGAAATGGAGGCAACAAAGGTTCCAAACCTCTTTGACCATCATCTTATGTCAGTGCCCGATGAAACTATACATTAAAACCAGATTTTTATATTTTTCAATTTTTTCAAAACTCCCTTCTAAAATATTGAGTTTTCGTAAATGCTCTATATACTGAAGTTTATACTTTTACTTTTGTTTTAAAATTTAAAACACATTCTACATTTGAATTAACGTATTCTAAACTCTCTTCATGAAATATAGGAATCATTATAATTTTTAACATTTAGTTTAGTAAAATTTCATATACTCTAAATTAGTGGAATTACCATTATAAAATCTTCATTTTCTAGAGAAATAGAGGCAACAAAGGTTCCAAACCTCTTTGACCATCATCTTATGTCAGTGCTCGATGAAATTATACATTAAAACAACATTCTCATATTTTTTTTTCAAAACTGTGGGTTAACCCTTCTAAAATATTGAGTTTTCGTAAATGCTCTATATACTGAAGTTTATACTTTTACTTTTGTTTTAAAATTTAAAACACATTCTACATTTGAATTAACGTATTCTAAACTCTCTTTCATGAAATATAGGAATTTTTTAAAATTTAGTTTAGTAAAATTTCATATACATTTAAATTAGTGGAATTTCATATCTTCATCTAGATAGGCAACAAAGGTTCCAAACCTCTTTGACCATCATCTTATGTCAGTGCTCGATGAAACTATACATTAAAACAGATTTTCATATTTGAATTTTTTCAAAACTGCTTAACCCTTCTAAAATATTGAGTTTTCGTTATCTATAGTGAAGTTTATAACTTTTGTTTTAAAATTTGAATTCTACTTTAAATTATTCTAAACTCTCTTTCAAATATAGGAATCATTATAATTTTTAACATTTAGTTTAGTAAAATTTCATATACTGCCTAAATTAGTGGAATTACCATTATAAAATCTTCATTTTCTAGAGAAATAGAGGCAACAAAGGTTCCAAACCTCTTTGACCATCATCTTATGTCAGTGCTCGATGAAACTATACATTAAAACCAGATTTATATTTTTGAATTTTTTCAAAACTGTGGGTTAACCCTTCTAAAATATTGAGTTTTCGTAAATGCTCTATATACTGAAGTTTATACTTTTACTTTTGTTTTAAAATTTAAAACACATTCTACATTTGAATTAACGTATTCTAAACTCTCTTTCATTAAATATAGGAATCATTATAATTTTTAACATTTAGTTTAGTAAAATTTCATATACTGCCTAAATTAGTGGAATTACCATTATAAAATCTTCATTTTCTAGAGAAATGGAGGCAACAAAGGTTCCAAACCTCTTTGACCATCATCTTATGTCAGTGCTCGATGAAACTATACATTAAAACCAGATTTTCATATTTTGAATTTTTTCAAAACTGGGTTAACCCTTCTAAAATATTGAGTTTTCGTAAATGCTCTATATACTGAAGTTTATACTTTTACTTTTGTTTTAAAATTTAAAACACATTCTACATTTGAATTAACGTATTCTAAACTCTCTTTCATGAAATATAGGAATCATTATAATTTTTAACATTTAGTTTAGTAAAATTTCATATACTGCTAAATTAGTGGAATTACCATTATAAAATCTTCATTTTCTAGAGAAATGGAGGCAACAAAGGTTCCAAACCTCTTTGACCATCATCTTATGTCAGTGCTCGATGAAACTATACATTAAAACCAGATTTTCATATTTTTCAATTTTTCAAAACTGGGGTTAACCCTTCTAAAATATTGAGTTTTCGTAAATGCTCTATATACTGAAGTTTATACTTTTACTTTTGTTTTAAAATTTAAAACACATTCTACATTTGAATTAACGTATTCTAAACTCTCTTTCATGAAATATAGGAATCATTATAATTTTTAACATTTAGTTTAGTAAAATTTCATATACTGCTAAATTAGTGGAATTACCATTATAAAATCTTCATTTTCTAGAGAAATGGAGGCAACAAAGGTTCCAAACCTCTTTGACCATCATCTTATGTCAGTGCTCGATGAAACTATACATTAAAACCAGATTTTCATATTTTGAATTTTTTCAAAACTGTGGTTAACCCTTCTAAAATATTGAGTTTTCGTAAATGCTCTATATACTGAAGTTTATACTTTTACTTTTGTTTTAAAATTTAAAACACATTCTACATTTGAATTAACGTATTCTAAACTCTTTTCATGAAATATAGGAATCATTATAATTTTTAACATTTAGTTTAGTAAAATTTCATATACTTCTAAATTAGTGGAATTACCATTATAAAATCTTCATTTTCTAGAGAAATGGAGGCAACAAAGGTTCCAAACCTCTTTGACCATCATCTTATGTCAGTGCTCGATGAAACTATACATTAAAACCAGATTTTCATATTTTTGAATTTTTTCAAAACTGGGGTTAACCCTTCTAAAATATTGAGTTTTCGTAAATGCTCTATATACTGAAGTTTATACTTTTACTTTTGTTTTAAAATTTAAAACACATTCTACATTTGAATTAACGTATTCTAAACTCTCTTTCATGAAATATAGGAATCATTATAATTTTTAACATTTAGTTTAGTAAAATTTCATATACTCTAAATTAGTGGAATTACCATTATAAAATCTTCATTTTCTAGAGAAATGGAGGCAACAAAGGTTCCAAACCTCTTTGACCATCATCTTATGTCAGTGCTCGATGAAACTATACATTAAAACCAGATTTTCATATTTTTGAATTTTTTCAAAACTGTGGGTTAACCCTTCTAAAATATTGAGTTTTCGTAAATGCTCTATATACTGAAGTTTATACTTTTACTTTTGTTTTAAAATTTAAAACACATTCTACATTTGAATTAACGTATTCTAAACTCTCTTCATGAAATATAGGAATCATTATAATTTTTAACATTTAGTTTAGTAAAATTTCATATACTACCTAAATTAGTGGAATTACCATTATAAAATCTTCATTTTCTAGAGAAATGGAGGCAACAAAGGTTCCAAACCTCTTTGACCATCATCTTATGTCAGTGCTCGATGAAACTATACATTAAAACCAGATTTTCATATTTTTGAATTTTTTCAAAACTGTGGGTTAACCCTTCTAAAATATTGAGTTTTCGTAAATGCTCTATATACTGAAGTTTATACTCTTTACTTTTGTTTTAAAATTTAAAACACATTCTACATTTGAATTAACGTATTCTAAACTCTCTTCATGAAATATAGGAATCATTATAATTTTTAACATTTAGTTTAGTAAAATTTCATATACTTCTAAATTAGTGGAATTACCATTATAAAATCTTCATTTTCTAGAGAAATGGAGGCAACAAAGGTTCCAAACCTCTTTGACCATCATCTTATGTCAGTGCTCGATGAAACTATACATTAAAACCAGATTTTCATATTTTTCAATTTTTTCAAAACTGTGGGTTAACCCTTCTAAAATATTGAGTTTTCGTAAATGCTCTATATACTGAAGTTTATACTCTTTACTTTTGTTTTAAAATTTAAAACACATTCTACATTTGAATTAACGTATTCTAAACTCTCTTTCATGAAATATAGGAATCATTATAATTTTTAACATTTAGTTTAGTAAAATTTCATATACTCCTAAATTAGTGGAATTACCATTATAAAATCTTCATTTTCTAGAGAAATGGAGGCAACAAAGGTTCCAAACCTCTTTGACCATCATCTTATGTCAGTGCTCGATGAAACTATACATTAAAACCAGATTTTCATATTTTTGAATTTTTTCAAAACTGTGGGTTAACCCTTCTAAAATATTGAGTTTTGTAAATGCTCTATATACTGAAGTTTATACTTTTACTTTTGTTTTAAAATTTAAAACACATTCTACATTTGAATTAACGTATTCTAAACTCTCTTTCATGAAATATAGGAATCATTATAATTTTTAACATTTAGTTTAGTAAAATTTCATATACTCCTAAATTAGTGGAATTACCATTATAAAATCTTCATTTTCTAGAGAAATGGAGGCAACAAAGGTTCCAAACCTCTTTGACCATCATCTTATGTCAGTGCTCGATGAAACTATACATTAAAACCAGATTTTCATATTTTTCAATTTTTTCAAAACTGTTAACCCTTCTAAAATATTGAGTTTTCGTAAATGCTATATATACTGAAGTTTATATTTTACTTTTGTTTTAAAATTTAAAACACATTCTACATTTGAATTAACGTATTCTAAACTCTCTTTCATGAAATATAGGAATCATTATAATTTTTAACATTTAGTTTAGTAAAATTTCATATACGCCTAAATTAGTGGAATTACCATTATAAAATCTTCATTTTCTGAGAAATGGAGGCAACAAAGGTTCCAAACCTCTTTGACCATCATCTTATGTCAGTGCTCGATGAAACTATACATTAAAACCAGATTTTCATATTTTGAATTTTTCAAAACTCCCTTCTAAAATATTGAGTTTTCGTAAATGCTCTATATACTGAAGTTTATACTTTTACTTTTGTTTTAAAATTTAAAACACATTCTACATTTGAATTAACGTATTCTAAACTCTCTTCATGAAATATAGGAATCATTATAATTTTTAACATTTAGTTTAGTAAAATTTCATATATAGCCTAAATTAGTGGAATTACCATTATAAAATCTTCATTTTCTAGAGAAATGGAGGCAACAAAGGTTCCAAACCTCTTTGACCATCATCTTATGTCAGTGCTCGATGAAACTATACATTAAAACCAGATTTTCATATTTTGAATTTTTTCAAAACTGGGTTAACCCCTTCTAAAATATTGAGTTTTGTAAATGCTCTATATACTGAAGTTTATACTCTTTACTTTTGTTTTAAAATTTAAAACACATTCTACATTTGAATTAACGTATTCTAAACTCTCTTTCATGATTTAGAATTTTTAAAATTTTTTAACATTTAGCCATTAAATTTCATTAAGAAATCCAATTTAAAATCTTAGACTCTTCTTTTAAAATGAAACAATTCCAAATTTTGAATTATCACTTAAACCTCTCTTAATGAAATTTAAAAATTTTAATATTTTTTATAAAATTTATATAATTTCTAAATTTGGAATTAACAAGTCTAAACTCTTCTTTCATGAAATTAGGAACAAAATTTTAACATTTAGTTTAGTAAAATTTCATATACTCCTAAATTAGTGGTTTAAAAAAAAATCTTTTTCAGATTTTCAACAAAGGTTCAAAACCTCATCATCATTTTGTCAGTGAAATGAAACTATACATTAAAACCAGTTTTCTTATTTTGATTTTTCAAAACTGGGTTCCCTTCTAAAATATTGAGTTTTCTAAATGCTCTATATACTGAAGTTTATACTCTTTACTTTTGTTTTAAAATTTAAAAAACATTCTACATTTGAATTAACGTATTCTAAACTCTCTCATGAAATATAGAATCATTATAATTTTTAACATTTAGTTTAGTAAAATTTCATATACTGCCTAAATTAGTGGAATTACCATTATAAAATCTTCATTTTCTAGAGAAATGGAGGCAACAAAGGTTCCAAACCTCTTTGACCATCATCTTATGTCAGTGCTCGATGAAACTATACATTAAAACAAGATTTTATATTTTTGAATTTTTTCAAAACTGTGGGTTAACCCTTCTAAAATATTGAGTTTTGTAAATGCTCTATATACTGAAGTTTATACTCTTTACTTTGTTTTAAAATTTAAAAACACATTCTACATTTGAATTAACGTATTCTAAACTCTCTTCATGAATATATAGGAATATAATTTTTTAACATTTAGTTTAGTAAAATTTCATATACTCTAAATTAGTGGAATTACCATTATAAAATCTTCATTTTCTAGAGAAATGGAGGCAACAAAGGTTCCAAACCTCTTTGACCATCATCTTATGTCAGTGCTCGATGAAACTATACATTAAAACCAGATTTTCATATTTTGAATTTTTTCAAAATGTGGGTTAACCCTTCTAAAATATTGAGTTTTCGTAAATGCTCTATATACTGAAGTTTATACTCTTTTACTTTTGTTTTAAAATTTAAAACACATTCTACATTTGAATTAAGTATTCTAAACTCTCTTTCATGAAATATAGGAATCATTATAATTTTTAACATTTAGTTTAGTAAAATTTCATATAATTAAATTAGTGGAATTACCATTATAAAATCTTCATTTTCTAGAGAAATGAGGCAACAAAGGTTCCAAACCTCTTGACCATCATCTTATGTCAGTGCTCGATGAAACTATACATTAAAACCAGATTTTCATATTTTGAATTTTTTTCAAAACTGTGGGTTAACCCTCTAAAATATTGAGTTTTAAATGCTCTATATACTGAAGTTTATACTCTTTACTTTTGTTTTAAAATTTAAAACACATTCTACATTTGAATTAACGTATTCTAAACTCTCTTTCATGAAATATAGGAATCATTATAATTTTTAACATTTAGTTTAGTAAAATTTCATATATGCCTAAATTAGTGGAATTACCATTATAAAATCTTCATTTTCTAGAGAAATAGAGGCAACAAAGGTTCCAAACCTCTTTGACCATCATCTTATGTCAGTGCTCGATGAAACTATACATTAAAACCAGATTTTCATATTTTGAATTTTTTTCAAAACTGCGGGTTAACCCTTCTAAAATATTGAGTTTTCGTAAATGCTCTATATAATGAAGTTTATACTTTTACTTTTGTTTTAAAATTTAAAACACATTCTACATTTGAATTAACGATTCTAAACTCTCTTTTGATGATATAGGAATCATTATAATTTTTACATTTAGTTTAGTAAAATTTCATATAATCACGCTAAATTAAGGAATTACCATTATAAAATCTTCATTTTCTAGAAAATAGAGGCAACAAAGGTTCCAAACCTCTTTGACCATCATCTTATGTCAGTGTCGATGAAACTATACATAAAACCAGATTTTCATATTTTTGAATTTTTTTCAAAACTGTGGGTTAACCCCTTCTAAAATATTGAGTTTTCGTAAATGCTCTATATAATTGAAGTTTATATTTTTACTTTTGTTTTAAAATTTAAAAACACATTCTACATTTGAATTAACGTATTCTAAACTCTTTCATGAAATATAGGAATCATTATAATTTTTTAACATTTAGTTTAGTAAAATTTCATATACTCATTTAAATTAGTCGAATTACCATTATAAAATCATTTCTCAGAGAAATGGAGAAAACAAAGGTTCCAAACTCCTACCCATTCATGTCAGTGCTTGATGAAACTATACATTAAAACCAGAGATTTCATCTTTTGAATTTTTTCAAAATCCGGTTAACCCTTCTAAAATATTGAAAGCTTTGGGAATGCCTAATATACTGAAATTTTAATTTTCTTTTGTTTTTAAAATTTAAAACACATCCTAAACATTTGAATTAACTATATTCTAAAAACTCTTTCAATATATAGAATTATTATTATTTTTAACATTTAGTTTAGTACTCTTTCATAACACTTCAAATTAGTGGAATTACCTTTATAAATCTTCATTTTCTAGTAAATAGAGGCAACAAAGGTTCCAAACTCCTTGCTTTGTCTCTGTCTAAAGTGCTCCATGAAAATATACATTAAAACAACATTTCTTGAATTTTTCAAAAATAACCTTCTAAAACATTTCCACAGTTTTTAATGCTCATATAATTGAAGTTTTATACTTTTTACTCTTTGTTTTAAAATTTTAAAACACATTCATACTGAATTAACGATTCTAAACTCTCTTTCATGAAAATATAGGAATCATTATAATTTTTAACATTTAGTTTGTAAATTTCATATACTCAGCTAAATTAGTGGAATTATCATTTAAAATCTTCATTTTCAGAGAAATGGAGGCAAACAAAGGTTCTAAACCTCTTGACCATCATCTTATGTCAGTGCTCATGAAACTATACATTACCATTTTCATATTTTCAATTTTTTTTCAAAACTGGGTTAACCCTCTAAAATAGTTTTCTGTAAATGCTCTATATACTAAAGTTTACCTTTTACTTTTTGTTTTAAAATTTAAAAACACATTCTACATTTGAATTAATATTCTAAACTCTTTCATGAAATATAGGAATCATTATAATTTTTTATTTAGTTTAGTAAAATTTCATATAATCTCTTAAATTATGGAATTACCATTATAAATCTTCATTTTCTAGAGAAATGGAGGCAACAAAGGTTCAAACTTTTGACCATCATCTTATGTCAGTGCTCGATGAAACTATACATTAAAACAAGATTTCATTTTTGATTTTTTTTCAAAATCATGGTTAACCCCTTCTAAATATATTGTTTTAAATGCTCTATAATAGAAGTTTACCTTTTACTGTTTTAAAATTTAAAACACATCTACATTTGAATTAATCGTATTCTAAACCTCTCATGAAATATAGGAATCATTATATTTTTTAACATTTAGTTTATAATTGTATATTACCTAAATTGTGGAATTACCATTATAAAATCTTCATTTTCTAGAGAGAAATGGAGGCAACAAAGGTTTCAACCCCTTTGACCATCATTTATGGCCAGTGCTCGTGAAACTATACATTAAAACCAGATTTTCATATTTGATTTTTTTTCAAAATCCCTTCTAAAATATGAGTTTCTGTAAATGCTCTATATAATTGAAGTTTATAATTTTTACTTTTGTTTAAAATTTAAAAACACATTCTACATTTGAATTAACGTGATTCTAAACTCTCTTCATGAAATATAAGAATCATTATAATTTTAACATTTAGTTTAGTAAAATTTCATATATAACTTTAAAATTAGTGGAATTACCATTATAAAATCTTCATTTTCTAGAAATGAGGCAACAAAGGTTCCAAACCTCTCTTGACCATCATCTTAAAGTTCTCATGAAACTACATTAAAACAACATTACATATTTTTCAAAACCTGTGGTTAACCCTTCTAAAATATTGAGCTTTCTAAAATGCTCTGTATGTTTCACTTTTACTTTTTAGTTGTTTTTAAATTTTAAAACACATTCTATTTTGAATTAACGATTCTAAACTCTCTCTCTTTCATATTTTTGAATTTTTTCAAAACTGGTTTAACCCCTTCTAAAATATTTAGTTTTGTTTCCTGTACATAATCTAAGTTTATGTACTTTAATTTGTTTAGGGGTAATTTTAAACACATCCTTACTGAATTAATGATTCTAAACTCTCCTTCAGCTTAAATAAAATTTTTATTATTAAATTTAGTTAACTTCAAATATACCAAGAAAATAAGCAATTACTTCTAAGTAGTAAAATCTTCATTTTCTAGAAAAAATGGCAAAAACAAAGGTTCCAAACCTCTTTCAATTTTCATCTCTTTATGTCACAGCTCTGAAGTGAAACCATACATTAAAAAACATTTCATATTTTCTAGAATTTTTTCAAAAACTTGGGTTACATATATATATTTTTCGATGACAGTATATATATATAATGGTGTATATTTTTGAATTTTTCAAACTCCATGTTCTCTCTAAAATATTGTTTTCTGTAAATGCCTATATATACCTAAGTTTATAATTTTTACTTTTGTTTTAAAAATTTAAAACACATTCTACATTTGAATTAACGTATTCTAAACTCTCTCAAGAAATATATAGAATCATTATAATTTTTTAACATTTAGTTTAGTAAAATCTATATACTCCTAAATTAGTGGAATTACCATTATAAATTTTCATTTTCTAGAGAAATGGAGGCAAACAAAGTTATAAAATCTCTTTGACCATCATCTTATGTCAGTGCTCATGAAACTATACATTAAAACATAACATTTCTATTTTTGATTTTTTTTTTCTTTTAAATCCCACAACCCTTCTAAAATATTGTTTCTAGAAATGCTCTATATAATCGAAGTTTATACTCTTTTACTTTGTTTTAAAATTTAAAAACACATCTCTTTATTAATGAATTAACGTATTCTAAACTCTCTTCTGAAATATAGAACATTATTTTTTTAATACATTTAGTTTAGTAATTTTACATTCTCCTAAATTAATGGAATTACCATTATAAAATCTTCATTTTCTGTAGAAAAACAAAGGTTCCAAACCCTTTTGACCCTCATCTTATGTCAGTGCTCGATGAAAATATACAGAAAACCTATTTTCTATATATTTTTCAATTTTTTTTTCAAAACTGTAAGTTAACCCCTTCTAAAATATTGAGTTTTCGTAAATGTCTCTATATAATTGAAGTTTATATTTTCACTTTTGTTTTCAAAAATTTTAAAACACATCTCTACATTTGAATTAACCTATTCTAAACTCTCACTCTGAAATATAGAATCATTATAATTTTAAATTTAGTTTAGTAAAATTTCATACTCTAAATTAGTGGAATTACCATTATAAAATCTTCATTTTCTAGAGAAATGGAGGCAAACAAGGTTCCAAAACCTCTTGACCATCATTTGTCAAAGTCTCATGAAACTATACATTAAAACCAGATTTTCATATTTTGAATTTTTCAAAAACTGGGTTAAACCTCTAAAATACAGAGTTTTCAGAAATGCCTATATATTGAAGTTTATACTCTTTACTTTTGTTTTTTAAAATTTAAAACACATTATTACATTTGAATTGAATATATTCTAAACTCTCTTCATGAAATATAGGAATCATTATAATTTTTAACATTTAGTTTAGTAAAATTTCAATCACTTTAAATTAGTGGAATTACCTTTATAAATCTCATTTTCTAGAGAAATGGAGGCAACAAAGGTTCCAAACCTCTTTGACCATCATCTTATGTAGTGCCTCGATGAAACTATACATTAAAACCAGATTTTCATATTTTTTAATTTTTTCAAACCAGGTTAACCCTCTAAAAATATTGAGTTTTCGTAAATGCTCTATATATCTAAGTTTATAATTCTTTACTTTTGTTTTAAAATTTAAAAACACATCTAACATTTGAATTAACATTCTTAAACTCTCTTTCATTAAATATAGGAATCATTATTATTTTTTAACATTTAGTTTAGTAAAATTTCATATACTGCCTCTAAATTAGTGGAATTACCTTTATAAAATCTTCATTTCTGAGAAACAGAGGCAACAAAGGTTCCAAATCTTTGACCTTTCATCTTATGTCAGTGCTCATGAAACTATACATTAAACAATATTTTATTTTTGAATTTTTCAAAAACTGTAGGTTAACTCCTTCTAAAATATCGAGTTTCTTGTAAATGCTCTATATAACAAGTTTATACTTTTACTTTGTTTTAAAATTTAAAACACATTCTACATTTGAATTAACGATTCTAAACTCTCTTTCATTATTATAGGAATCATTATTAATTTTTAACATTTAGTTTAGTATAATTTCATAATTTAAATTAAGTAATTACCTTTATAAAATCTTCATTTTCTGTAGAAATGGAGGCAACAAAGGTTCCAAACCCTTTTACCATCATCTTATGTCAAAGGTTCATGAAAACTATACATTAAAACCATTTTCATATTTTTCAATTTTTTTTCAAAACTGTGGGTTAACCCCTTCTAAAATATTGAGTTTCTGTAAATGCTCAATATACTGAAGTTTTATAATCTTTACTTTTGTTTTAAAAATTTAAAAACACATTCTACATTTGAATTAACGTGATTCTAAACTCTCTTTCTAATATATAGGACTATTATTTTTTTTTAATATTTAGTTTAGTAAAATTTCATGTATAATCACTTAAATTAAGAATTACTTTATAAAATCTTCATTTTCTAGAAAATGAGGCAACAAAGGTTCCAAACCTCTTTGACCTTCATCTATGTTTTCAGTGTCCCATGAAAATATACATTAAAACAAGATTTCATATTTTTGAATTTTTTTCAAAACCTGGGTTAACCCCTTCTAAAATATGAGTTTCTGTGAAATGCTCTATATAATCGGTTTATATTTTATTTTGTTTTAAAATTTTAAAACACATTCTACATTTGAATTAACTTTGATTTAAACTCTTTCATGAAATATAGGAATCATTATAATAACATTTAGTTTAGTAAAATTTCCATATACCAGCTAAATTGTGGAATTACCGCTATAAAATCTTCATTTTCTAGAGAAATGGAGGCAACAAAGGTTCCAAACCTCTTTGACCATCATCTTATGTCAGTGCTCGATGAAACTATACATTTAAAATCATTTTCATATTTTCAATTTTTTTCAAACTGCGGGTTAACCCCTTCAAAATATTGAAGCTGTAAATGCCTATATAATAAGTTTATAATTTTTACTTTTGTTTTAAAATTTAAAACACATCTTACATTTGAAATTAACTATATCCTAAACTCTTTCATGAAATATAAATATTATAGTTTTTAACATTTAGTTTAGTATAATTTCATATACTTCTAAATTAGTGGAATTACCATTATAAAATCTTATTTCTGAGAAATGGAGGCAACAAAGGTTCCAAACCTCTTTGACCATCATCATCTTATGTCAGTGCTCGATGAAACTATATTACAAAACCAATTTTCATATTTTGATTTTTTTCAAAACTGTGGTTAACCCCTTCTAAAATATGATTTTCGTAAATGCTCTATATAGGAAGTTTATACTTTTACTTTTGTTTTAAAATTTAAAACACATTCTACATTTGAATTAACGTATTCTAAACTCTCTTTCTGATATAGGAATCATTATAATTTTAACATTTAGTTTAGTAAAATTTTCATATCTCACTAAATTAGTGGAATCATTATAAAATCTTTCATTTTCTGAGAAAGAGAAGTAACAAGGTTCCAAACCTCTTTGACCATCATCTTATGTCAGTGCTCGATGAAACTATACATTAAAACCAGATTTTCATATTTTTCAATTTTTTCAAAACTGTGGTTAACCCTTCAAAATATCGAGTTTTCAAAAAATGCTCTATATATCGAAGTTTAGCTCTTACTTTTGTTTTAAAATTTAAAAACACATTCTACATTTGAATTAACGATTCTAAACTCTCTTTCATTATATAGGAATCATTATTATTATTTTTAACATTTAGTTTAGTAAAATTTCATATACCAGTGGAATTATAAAAATCTTCATTTCTAGAAATGGAGGCAACAAAGGTTCCAAACCCTTTTATACCATCATCTTATGTCAGTGCTCATGAAACTATACATTAAAACTAGATTTTCATATTTTTTATTTTTTTTCAAAACTGCAGTTAACCCTCTCTAAAATACATTGTTTTCTGGGTAAATGCTCTATATAATCTGAAGTTTATACTTTACTTTTGTTTTAAAATTTTAAAACACATTCTACATTTAAATTCTTAACGATTCTAAACTCTTTCATGAAATATAGGAATCATTATAATTTTTAATATTTTATTGTAAAATTTCATATACTAGCTAAATTAGTGGGAATTACTGCTATAAAATCTCTCATTTTCTAGAGAAATGGAGGCAACAAAGGTTCCAAACCCTTGACCATCATCTTATGTCAGTGCTCGATGAAACTATACATTAAAAACATTTTCATATATTTTTCAATTTTTCAAAACTGCTATTAACCCTTCTAAAATATCAGTTTCTAAATGCTCTATATAATCTGAAGTTTATAATTTTACTTTTGTTTTAAAATTTAAAACATTATCTCTACATTTGAATTAACGTGATTCTAAACTCTCTTTCATGAAATATAGGAATCATTATAATTTTTAACATTTAGTTTAGTAAAATTTCATATACACTAAATTAGTTGGAATTACATTATAAATTTCATTTCTAGAGAAATGGAGGCAACAAAGGTTCTAAACCTCTTTGACCATCATCTTATGTCAGTGCTCTCATGAAACTATACATTAAAACCAGATTTTCTATATTTTGATTTTTTTCAAAACTGTGGGTTAACCCCCTCTAAAATATCTGAGCTTAAATGCTCTATATACTCAAGTTTATACTCTTTTACTTTGTTTTTAAAATTTAAAAACACATTCTAAATTTGAATTAACGTATTCTAAACTCTCTTTTCAAAATATAGAATCATTATAATTTTAAATATTTAAATTTTATAATATAAATTATCGAAAATTAGTGGAATCTGTCATTTCATTTCTCAGAGAAATGTTGCAAATTCCAAACCACCATCTCTTAGTCCTATGTTCAGTTTGATGCTCTTTTGCTAAATGATTTCTATAGCATTTTCCATTTTTTTCCTGGTTAACCTTGGAAAATCTTTCATTGATTTTCTAGATGCTCTATATAATCAGTTTATACTTTTACTTTTGTTTTAAATTTTAAAACACATTCTACATTTGAATTAACGTATTCTAAACTCTCTTTCATGAAATATAGGAATCATTATAATTTTAATATTTAGTTTAGTAAAATTTCATATACTACTTAAATTAGTGGAATTACTAATTATAAAATCTTCATTTTTCTAGAGAAATGGAGGCAACAAAGGTTCCAAAACCTCTTTGACCATCATCTTATGTCAGTGCTCGATGAAATACACAAAAAGATTTTCATATTTTTGAATTTTTTTCAAAATCCTGCGGGTTAACCCCTTCTAAAAAATATTCGAGTTTCTAAAATGCTCTATATACCTAAGTTTATACTCTTTTACTTTGTTTTAAAATTTTAAAACACATTCTACATTTGAATTAACGATTCTAAACTCTCTTTCATGAATATAGGAATCTATTATTTTTAACATTTAGTTTAGTAAAATTTCATATACTCCTAAATTACAGGAATTACCATTATAAAATCTTCATTTCTGTAGAGGCAACAAAGTTCTAAATCTCTTTTGACTATCATCATCTTACAGTTCTATGAAACTATACATTAAAAACAAGATTTTCTATATTTTATTTTTTCAAAACTGCGGGTTAACCCCTTCTAAAATATCAGTTTCTGTGAAATGCTCATATACTGAAGTTTATACCTTTTACTTTTGTTTTAAAAAATTTAAAACACATTCTACATTTGAATTAACGATTCTAAACTCTCTTTCATTCCATATATATAGAATCATTATTATTTTTTAACATTTAGTTTAGTAATTTCATTCTAACTAAATTAGTGGAATTACCTCATAAAATCTTCATTTTCTGTGAGAAATGGAGGCAACAAAGGTTCCAAACCCTTCACCATCATCATCTTATGTCAGTGCTCTGATGAAACTATACATTAAAACCAGATTTTCATATTTTTTAATTTTTTCTAAAAACCGGGTTAACACCCCTCTAAAATAATGAAGTTTTCTGTAAATGCTCTATATATCAAGTTTATACTTTTACTTTTGTTTTAAAATTTAAAAACACATTCTAGACTTGAATTAACGTGATTCTAAAACTTTCTTCATGAAATATAGGAATCATTATTATTTTTAACATTTAGTTTAGTAAAATTTCATATACCTCTAAATTAGTGGAATTCATTATAAAATCTTCTATTTCTGAGAAATGGGAAAACAAAGGTTCCAAACCTCTTTGACCATCATCTTATGTCAGTGCTCGATGAACTATACATTAAAACTAGATTTTCATTTTTCAATTTTTTTCAAACTGGGTTAACCCTCTAAAATATTGAGTTTCTGTGAAATGCTCTATATAATCAAGTTTATAATTTTACTTTTGTTTTAAAATTTAAAACACATTCTACATTTGAATTAACGATTCTAAACTCTCTTCATGAAATATAGGAATTATTATAATTTTAACATTTAGTTTAGTATAATTTCATTACTTCAAATTAGTGGAATTACCCTATAAAATCATCATTTCTAGAGAAATGGAGGCAAACAAAGGTTCCAAACCTCTTTGACCATCATCCTATGTCAGTGCTCATGAAACTATCATTAAAAAAACATTTTAGAATACTACAAATTTAAGAAACAGCAAAGCTATAAATCTCTTTAACCATCATCTTATGTCAAGTTCGATGAAACTATAATTAAAGCAAATATTTTCTAATTTTGATTTTTTTAAACTGTGGGTTAACCCCTCTAAATATCAGTTTTCTGTAAATGCTCCTATATAAAGGAAGTTTATACTCTTTACTTTGTTTTAAAATTAACACATTCTACATTCGAAGGCTAACATATTCTAAACTCTTCATGAAATATATAGGAATAATATAACTTATTAACATTTAGTTTAGTAAAATTCATTTACATTTAAATTAGTGGAATTACTCATTATAAAATCTTCATTTTGTAGAAGGCAACAGCAAGTCTCAAACTTTGACTCATCATCTTATGTCACATGAAATTATACATTAAAACCAGATTTTCTATATTTTCAATTTTTTCAAAACCCGTTAACCCTTCTTAAAATATTGAGTTTCTTTGTGAATGCTCTATATAATCGGTTTATACTTTTACTTTTGTTTTAAAATTTAAAACACATTCTACATTTGAATTACGATTCTCAAACTCTCTTTCATTATATATAATGAATTTATAATTTTTAACATTTAGTTTAGTAAAATTTCATATATAATGCCTAAATTTAGTGAATTACTGCTTTATAAAATCTTCATTTCTAGAAATGAGGCAACAAAGGTTCAAACCCTTTTACCATCATCTTGTCGCTGCTCATGAAACTATACATTAAAACCAGATTTTCATATTTTGAATTTTTTCTAAAACTGTGGTTGAACTCCTTCTTCTTAATGCCTATATATACTGAAGTTTATACTCTTTAATTTTTGTTTTAAAATTTTAAAACACATTCTACTAATTTGAATTAACGTATTCTAAACTCCTCTTCATGAAATATAAAAATTTTTAATATTTAGTTTAGTAAAATTTCATATACTAGCTAAAATTAGTGGAATTACTGCTATAAAATCTTCATTTTCTGTAGAAATGGAGGCAAAATGTGCAGAAGCTCCAAACCTCTTCCTCAATTCATTTGCCTATGTCGCTCGATGAACTATACATTAAAAAATACCAAATACATAG
>JAEACV010000170.1:0-33483 GCA_016432835.1 Brassica nigra
TTCATTTTAGCTTAAGTAGGTCCTTTAGAACCCTAGTATCACTGGTTGCGTGAAAACAGAACACTCAAAATAAAGAAAATCATTCGCGAGTTGATTGCAAAGCCAGTAAGCAAGCACCGCTTGACCTCCAAATTTTAAAGTAAGATTCCCATCCATCCACCAAAGTTGCGCTTGTAATGTATAACTAACTAGGTACACCTAAGAACGGTATCGTGTCCCATTAAAATGTGTATATAAATACATCCCTACGTAACTGGTACACCTAAGAAATTCTAAGATATCCTGCCATAGCTATTTTAACTCTAAAGAATAAAATACAAGATCTGAAAATAGAGGAATAATTTTTAATTTAAAATGGCTCTTTAACTTGTTTTTAAATAATTTTTTTTTTAAAATGAAATACATTTATTCATATGAATACAATTTTATTTCTTTTGCTGCAATAGTTTTAAAATTTATTTTCATTTAAGAAGGTCCTTTGTAACCTTAGTATCACTGGCAGAAAAATACAAAGAAACACCGGCAAACCAGTAAAATCATTCGCAGGCTAATGGCAAGCGGAGAGCAAGGACTGCCACCGCTGATTACAATTTTAAAGGGATTAAGATCCTCCCATCACAGGCTGTTGGCGCTGCCGGTATAACTAATTAGGTACACATTCCTAAGCAATTCTTAAGCAACTATCTGGTCCCATTAAAATGTGTATATAAATACATCCACGCGGTATGAGTAACATCTCCATAGCTATTTTTTATCTTTAAAAGAGTAAAATACAGCATCTGATAATAGAGGCATAATTTTAATTTAAAAATGGTAACTGTTTTTTTAATAATTTTCTCCTGTCCAACTCCATTTATTTACCTAATAGTTTTAAAACCGATTTTAGCTTTAAGAAGGTCCTTTAGAACCCTAATGGGTAAGTCTGAAAACACAAAAGAAACACTGGCAAGACTGTAAAATCATTCGCGCTAATGGTATAGCAAGCCGGTAGGTATATAAGGATCACAAAATAATTGCCAAAGCATATACATATAACTAACTAGGTACACCTAAGAAATTATAAGTATCATCCCATTAAAATGTGTATATAAATACATTCCTATGTAGCAATGGGTACACTTAAGAAATTCTAAAGCATCTCCGCACATAGCTATTTTAACTAAAATAGAGTAAAATACAAGATTCGATAATAGAGGCATAATTTTAAATTTAAAATGGCTCTTTAACTTTTTTAAATAAGGTTTTTTTTAAAATGAACCTACAAATCATTCATAGAATGTTATTTATTTGCTTTTGCTGCAATGTGGTTTTAAAATTATTTTAGTTAAGAAGTCCTGTAAACAAGGTCCAAAACACAAAAAGAAACGCCACAGTGCAAAATCATTCAGGCAGCAAGCGAGAGCAAGGACGGCCACCGCTGACCAATTAAAAAGGGATTAAGATCCCCAAGTTCATCAGGCTGTTGTGCTGCCATGTATAACTAATAGGCAATTCCAGAAATTCTAAGCTAACGTCCCATAAAAATGTGTATATAAATACATCCCTATGGTATAACCCAAGAAATTATAAGAACATTCTCTAGGCATATAGATATTTTAACTCTAAATAGAGTAAAATACAATATCCATAATAGGCATAATTTTAATTTAAATGGCTCTTTAACTTGTTTTAAACAATTAATTTTTCAAAAATGTTACCTTATTCATGCCAGTATGAATATTTATTATTTGTTTCGCTTCAGTTTTAAATTTTATTTTAGCTAAAAGGTCCTTAGAACCCTAGTATCACTGGCATTGAAAACACCGGCAAGCCAGTAAAATCATTCAGCAGGCTAATGGCAAGCGTATAAGGATGCCACCGCTGGCCAATTTTAAAGGGATTAAGATCCACCGATCACAAAAGGTTATGCTATTAATGTATAACTAACTAGGTACACCTAAGAAATTCTATGTAACTATCTGATCCCATTAAAATGTGTATATAAATACATCACTATGTGTATAACTGGGTACACCTAAAAATTCTAAGAGCATCTCCATTATAGCTATTTTAACTCTAAAATAGTAAAATAAAGATCTGATAATAGAGGCATAATTTTAATTAAAAATGGCTTTTTAACTTTTAAATTTAAATTGTTTTCTTAGAAAACACTTATCCATGAATATATATTTATTATTGTTTTTCTGCAAATAAAATTATTTTAGCTTTAAGAAGGTCCTTTAGAACCCTAGTATCACTGGGCGTCCTGAAAACACAAAAGAAACACCGCAAGACAGTAAAATCATTCGCAGGAGGCTATGGCATAAAGAGCAAGCCCACCGCTTGACCAATTTTAAAAGAATTAAGATCACGTGCTGTTGCGCGCCATGTATAACTAACTAGGCCATATAAATTCAGTAACTATCTGGTCCCATTAAAATGTGTATATAAATACATCCCTACGTATAACTGGTACACCTAAGAAATTCTAAGACATCTCACCATAGCTATTTTTAACTCTAAAAATAGAGTAAAATACAGATTCGATAATAGAGGTATAATTTTTAATTTAAAAATGGTTTGAATTTTTACCGAGGTTTTTTAATGAAATACATTTATTCATGAATAAGAATTTCATTGCTGCAAAGGTTTTAAAATTATTTTGCTTTAAGAACCCTTTAGAACCATCATTATGTGAAAAAAACACAAAAGAAACACTGGCAAGACAAGTAAAATCATTCGTAGGCTAATGGCAAGCCGAGAGCAAGGACTGCCACCGCTTGACCAATAATTTAAAGGATTAAGATCCCCACCAATCAGCATGCTTGCAATGTATAACTAACTAGACCTAAGAAATTCTAAGTAACTATCTGGTCCCATTAAAATGTGTATATAAATACATCCCTACGTAGTAACTGGGTACACCAGAAATTCTAAGAGCATCTCCAAGCATAGTTTATTTAACTCTAAAATAGAGTGATAGAAGGAATTTTAAAAAGGCTCTTTAATCTTTTTTTTACCGTAGTTTTTTTTTTAAAATGAAATACATTTATTCATATGAATAGAATTTTAATCTTTGCTGCAAAGGTTTTAAAATTATTTTAGCATTAAGAAGGTCCTTTAAAACCCTAGTATCACTGGGTCTGGTCCAAAACACACAAAGCCAAAACATCACAAAGAGTAATGGCAATGAGCAAGGAACGCCACCATTGACCTATTTTAAAGGGATTAAGATCCACGATCACAGGATTGCTAAGTGCGCTGCCATGTATAACTAAGTAGGTAATCGCAATTCTAACTATCTGTCCCATTAAAATGTGTATATAAATACATCCTACGGTATAACTGTGTACACCTAGAAATTAACATCTCAGCCATAACTATTTTAACTCTAAAATAGAGTAAAATACAAGATTGATAATAGAGGCATAATTTTTAATTAAAAATGGTCAACTTTTTTTTTAAAATATTTGTTTTTTCTAAAATGAAACATTTATTCATATGAATATATTTATTATTGTTTTGCTGCAATAGTTTTAAAATTATTTTAGCTTTATAAGAAGGTCCTTTAGAACCCTAGTATCACTAGCAGGTCTGAAAAATAAAAGAAACACCAGTAAAAATCATTCACTAATGGCAAGCAAGGACCCACCGCTTGGCCAATTTAAAAGGGATTAAGATCCCTGCCGATCACAGGCTGTTATGTTGCCATGTATAACTAACTAGGTACACCTAAGAAATTCTAAGTAACTATCTGGTCCCATTAAAATGTGT
This sequence comes from Brassica nigra, assembly GCA_016432835.1. Taxonomy (NCBI): domain Eukaryota; kingdom Viridiplantae; phylum Streptophyta; class Magnoliopsida; order Brassicales; family Brassicaceae; genus Brassica; species Brassica nigra. The sequence continues at coordinate 3,754 of JAEACV010000170.1, forward strand.
ATATAAATACATCCCTACGGTATAACTGGTACACCTAAGAAATTTAAGAGCATCTCCAGCCATAGCTATTTTAACTCTAAAATAGAGTAAAATACAGTATCTGATAATAGAGGCATAATTTTAATTTAAAATGGCTCTTTAACTGTTTTTTTTAAATAATTGTTTTTTTAAAATTAAACACTTATTCATATGAATATATTTATTATTGTTTTGCTCCAAAGGTTTTAAAATTATTTTAGCTTAAGAAGTCCTTTAGAATCTAGTATCACCGGTGGTCTGAAAAACACAAAAGAAACACTGGCAAGACAGAAAATTATTCAGGCTAATGGCAAGCTGGAGAGCAAGGACTGCCACCGCTTGACTAATTATAAGGATTAAGATCCCCAAATCACGCCAGTTGCTGCTGCCATGTATAACTAACTAGGTACACCTAAGAAATTCTAAGTAACTATCTGGTCCCATTAAAATGTGTATATACATCCACCCGGTATAACTGGGTACACCTAAGAAATTTCAAGCATCTCCAGCCATAGCTATTTTAACTCTAAAATAGAGTAAAATACGATTCTGATAATAGAGGCATAATTTTAATTTAAAAGGCTCTTTAACTTGTTTTTATAATGGTTTTTTTAAATGAAACACTTTATTATAATTTTTATTTCTTTGCTGCAAAGGTTTTTAAAATTATTTTAGCTTTAAGAAGGTCCTTTAACAATAGTATCACCGGCAAAAGTCAAAGAAAAAGCAAGACAAAGAAAATCATTCGAGGGTAATGACAAGCAGAGAGCAACTGCCACCATTGACCAAATTTAAAGGGATTAAGATCCCACTCATGCGCCGCTGCTGCTTCAAATAACTAACTACACACCAAGAAATTCTAAGTAACTATCCGTCCCTAAAATGTGTATATAAATACATCCCCACTGTATAACTGGGTACACCTAAGAAATTCTAAGAGCATCTCCAGCCATAGCTATTTTAACTCTAAATTGAGAGTAAAATACGATTCGATAATACAGCATAATTTTAATTTTAAAATGGCTTTTAACTTTTTTTTAAAATAATTGTTTTTCTAAATGAAACACTTATCCATATGAATATTTATTATTGTTTTGCTGCAAATGTTTTAAAATTATTTTAGCTTTAAGAAGGTCCTTTAGAACCCTAGTATCACCGGGCAGTCTGAAAACACAAAAAGAAACACCTAAGACAAGTAAAATCATTCGCAGGCTAATGGCAAGCGAGAGCAAGGACTGCCACCGCTGACCAATTTTAAAGGATTAAGATCCCCACCAATCACATGCTTGTTGCCATGTATAACTAACTAGGTACACCTAAGCCTAAGTAACTATCTCGGTCCCATTAAAATGTGTATATAAATACATCCCTACGTATAACTGGTACACCTAAGAAATTTAAGAGCATCTCCAGCCATAGCTATTTTAACTCTAAAATAGAGTAAAATACAAGATCTCGATAATAGAGGCATAATTTTAATTTAAAATGGCTCTTTAACTTGTTTTTTTTCATAATTTTTTTTTAAAATGAAATACACTTATTCATATGAATAGAATTTTTATTTCTTTTGCTGCAAAGGTTTTAAAATTATTTTAGCTTTAAGAAGGTCCTTTAGAACCCTAGTATCACTGGCAGGTCTGAAAAACAAAAGAAACACTCAAGACAAGAAAATCATTCAGGCTAATGGCAAGCGGAGAGCAAGGACTGCCACCGCTGACCAATTTTAAAGGGATTAAGATCCCACCAATCACAGTCAGTTATGCTGCCATGTATAACTAACTAGGTACACCTAAGCAATTCTAAGTAACTATCTGGTCCCATTAAAATGTGTATATAAATACATCCCTACGGTATAACTGGGTACACCTAAGAAATTCTAAGAGCATCTCCACCATAGCTATTTTAACTCTAAAATAGAGTAAAATATATCCGATAATAGAGGCATAATTTTAATTTAAAATGGCTCTTTAACTTGTTTTTTACTTTTTCTAAAATGAAACACTTATTCATATGAATATATTTATTATTTTTTGCTGCAATAGTTTTAAAATTATTTTAGCTTTAAGAAGGTCCTTTAGAACCCTAGTATCATGTTTCTAAAAACACAAAAGAAACACCGGCAATAAAATCATTCGCGCTAATGGCGGCGAAGCACGCTACCACCGGCCAATTTTAAAGGGATTAAGATCCCCATTCACAGTGCTATGCTGCCATGTATAACTAACTAGGTACACCTAAGAAATTCTAAGTAACTATCGGTCCCATTAAAATGTGTATATAAATACATCCCATGCATAACTGGTACACCTAAGAAATTCTAAGAGCATCTCCAGCATAGCTATTTTAACTCTAAAATAGAGTAAAACAAGATCTGATAATAGAGGCAATTTTTAATTTAAAAAATCCTTTTTTACTTAGTTTTTTTAAAATAACTTATTCATATGAATAGAATTTTTATTTCTTTTGCTGCAAAGTTTTTAAAATTATTTTAGCTTTAAGAAGGTCCTTTAGAACCCTAGTATCACCGGCAGGTCTGAAAACACAAAAGAAACACTGCAAGACAAGAAAATCATTCGCAGGCTAATGGCAAGCGGAGAGCAAGGACTGCCACCGCTGACCAATTTTAAAGGGATTAAGATCCCCACCATCACATGTTGCTGCTGCCATGTATAACTAACTAGGTACACCTAAGAAATTCTAAGTAACTATCTGGTCCCATTAAAATGTGTATATAAATACATCCCTACGTATAACTGGTACACCTAAGAAATTCTAAGAGCATCTCCAGCCATAGCTATTTTAACTCTAAAATAGAGTAAAATAAGATCTGATAATAGAGGCATAATTTTAATTTAAAATGGCTAACTTGTTGTTTTAATTAAGGTTTTTTAAATGAAATGAAACACTTATTCATATGAATATAATTTATTTTTTTTTGCTGCAATAGGTTTTAAAATTATTTTAGCTTTAAGAAGGTCCTTTAGAACCCTAGTATCACCGCAGGTCTGAAAAATAAAAAGAAACACCGCAAGACAATAAAATCATTCAAGGCTAATGGCAAGCTGAGAGCAAGGACTGCCACCGCTGGACCAATTTAAAGGGATTAAGATCCCCACCATCACAGCTGTTGCTGCCATGTATAACTAACTAGGTACACCTAAGAAATTTAAGTAACTATCTGGTCCCATTAAAATGTGTATATAAATACATCCCTACGTGTATAACTGGGTACACCTAAGAAATTCTAAGAGCATCTCCAGCCATAGCTATTTTAACTCTAAAATAGAGTAAAATACAAGATCTGATAATAGAGGCATAATTTTTAATTTAAAATGGCTCTTTAACTTGTTTTTTAAATAATTGTTTTTCTAAAATGAAACACTTATTCATATGAATATATTTATTATTGTTTTGCTGCAAATGTTTTAAAATTATTTTAGCTTTAAGAAGGTCCTTTAGAACCCTAGTATCACTGCAGGTCTGAAAAACACAAAAGAAACACCGCAAGACAAGAAAATCATTCGGCTAATGGCAAAAGAGCAAGGACTGCCACCGCTGACCAATTTTAAAGGGATTAAGATCCCCAGCCGACATGACTGTTAATGCCATGTATAACTAACTAGGTACACCTAAAAAATTCTAAGTAACTATCTAGTCCCGTTAAAATGTGTATAAATAAATCCTTACGTGTATAACTGGGTACACCTAAGAAATTCTAAGAGCATCTCCAGACATAGCTATTTTAACTCTAAAATAGAGTAAAATACATATAATAGAGGCATAATTTTAATTTAAAATGGCTCTTTAACTTGTTTTTTAATAATTTTTTTTTTAAAATGAAACACTTATTCATATGAATAGAATTTTTTATTTCTTTGCTGCAAAGAAAATTATTTTAGCTTTAAGAAGGTCCTTTAGAACCCTAGTATCACTGGCAGGTCTGAAAACACAAAGAAACACTGGCAAGACAGTAAAATCATTCGAGGCTAATGGCAAGCGGAGAGCAAGGACTGCCACCGCTGACCAATTTTAAAGGGATTAAGATCCCCACCGATCACAGGCTGTTATGCTGCCATGTATAACTAACTAGGTACACCTAAGAAATTCTAAGTAACTATCTGGTCCCATTAAAATGTGTATATAAATACATCCCTACGTGTATAACTGGTACACCTAAGAAATTCTAAGAGCATCTCCAGCCATAGCTATTTTAACTCTAAAATAGAGTAAAATACGATCTGATAATAGAGGCATAATTTTTAATTTAAAATGGCTCTTTAACTTGTTTTTTAAATTTTTTTCTAAAATGAAACACTTATTCATATGAATATATTTATTATTTTTTGCTGCAATAGTTTTTAAAATTATTTTAGCTTTAAGAAGGTCCTTTAGAACCCTAGTATCATGGCAGGTCTGAAAACATAAAAAGAAACACTGCAAGACAAGAAAATCATTCGCAGGCTAATGGCAAGCAGACAGCAAGGACTGCCACCGCTTGACAAATTTTAAAGGGATTAAGATCCCCAGCCGATCACAGGCTGTTGCCATGTATAACTAACTAGGTACACCTAAGAAATTCTAAGTAACTATCTGTCCCATTAAAATGTGTATATAAATACATCCCTACATGTATAACTGGGTACACCTAAGAAATTCTAAGAGCATCTCCAGCCATAGCTATTTTTAACTTTAAAATAGTGTAAAATACAGTATCTAATAATAGAGGCATAATTTTTAATTTAAAGATAGCTCTTTAACTTGTTTTTTCTTAAATAATTGTTTTTTCTAAAATGAAACACTAATTCATATGAATATATTTATTATTGTTTTTGCTGCAAAGTTTTAAAATTATTTTAGCTTTAAGAAGGTCCTTTAGAACCCTAGTATCACTGGCAGGTCTGAAAAACAAAAGAAACACTGGCAAGACAGTAAAATCATTCGAGGCTAATGGCAAGCTGAGAGCAAGGACTGCCACCGCTGACCAATTTTAAAGGGATTAAGATCCCAGCCAATCACATGCTGTTGCGTATAACTAACAGGTACACCTAAGAAATTCTAAGTAACTATCTGGTCCCATTAAAATGTGTATATAAATACATCCCTACGTATAACTGGGTACACCTAAGAAATTCTAAGAGCATCTCCAGCCATAGCTATTTTAACTCTAAAATAGAGTAAAATACAGATCCGATAATAGAGGCATAATTTTTAATTTAAAATGGCTCTTTAACTTGTTTTTTAAATAATTGTTTTTCTAAAATGAAACACTTATTCATATGAATATATTTATTATTTTTTGCTGCAATAGTTTTTAAATTATTTTAGCTTTAAGAAGGTCCTTTAGAACCCTAGTATCACTGGCAGGTCTGAAAAATACAAAAGAAACACCGGCAAGCCAGTAAAATCATTCGCAGCTAATGGCAAGCAAGAGCAAGGACTGCCACCGCTTGACCAATTTTAAAGGGATTAAGATCCCCACCGATCACAGGCTGTTGCTTGCCATGTATAACTAACTAGGTACACCTAAGAAATTCTAAGTAACTATCGGTCCCATTAAAATGTGTATATAAATACATCCCTACGTGTATAACTGGGTACACCTAAGAAATTCTAAGAGCATCTCCAGCCATAGCTATTTTAACTCTAAAATAGAGTAAAATACAGATCTGATAATAGAGGCATAATTTTAATTTAAAATGGCTCTTTAACTTTTTTTTTAAGTTTTTTTAAAATGAAATACACTTATTCATATGAATAGAATTTTATTTCTTTTGCTGCAAAGGTTTTAAAATTATTTTAGCTTTAAGAAGGTCCTTAGAACCCTAGTATCACTGGCAGGTCTGAAAACACAAAAGAAACACCGGCAAGACAAGAAAATCATTCGCAGGCTAATGGCAAGCGGAGAGCAAGGACTGCCACCGCTGACCAATTTTAAAGGATTAAGATCCCCACCAATCACATGCTGTGCTGCCATGTATAACTAACTAGGTACACCTAAGAAATTCTAAGTAACTATCTGGTCCCATTAAAATGTGTATATAAATACATCCCTACGTGTATAACTGGGTACACCTAAGAAATTCTAAGAGCATCTCCAGCCATAGCTATTTTAACTCTAAAATAGAGTAAAATACAGATCTGATAATAGAGGCATAATTTTAATTTAAAATGGCTTTTAACTTGTTTTTTTTAATGAAATACACTTATTCATATGAATATATTTATTTCTTTTGCTGCAAAGGTTTTAAAATTATTTTAGCTTTAAGAAGGTCCTTTAGAACCCTAGTATCACTGGCAGGTCTGAAAAACAAAAAGAAACACCGCAAGACAGTAAAATCATTCAGAGCTAATGGCAAGCGGAGAGCAAGGACTGCCACCGCTGACCAATTTTAAAGGGATTAAGATCCCCACCGATCACAGGCATGCTTGCTGCCATGTATAACTAACTAGGTACACCTAAGAAATTCTAAGTAACTATCTGGTCCCATTAAAATGTGTATATAAATACATCCCTACGTGTATAACTGGGTACACCTAAGAAATTCTAAGAGCATCTCCAGCCATAGCTATTTTAACTCTAAAATAGAGTAAAATACAGATCCGATAATAGAGGCATAATTTTAATTTAAAATGGCTCTTTAACTTGTTTTTTTAAATAATTTTTTTTCTAAAATGAAACACTTATTCATATGAATATATTTATTATTGTTTTGCTGCAATAGTTTTTAAAATTATTTTAGCTTTAAGAAGGTCCTTTAGAACCCTAGTATCACTGGCAGGTCTGAAAATACAAAAGAAACACCGGCAAGCCAAGTAAAATCATTCAGAGGCTAAGCAATGAGCAAGGACTGCCACCGCTTGACCAATTTTAAAGGGATTAAGATCCCCACCGATCACAGTCATGCGCATGTATAACTAACTAGGTACACCTAAGAAATTCTAAGTAACTATCTGGTCCCATTAAAATGTGTATATAAATACATCCCTACGTATAACTGGGTACACCTAAGAAATTCTAAGAGCATCTCCAGCCATAGCTATTTTAACTCTAAAATAGAGTAAAATACAAGATCTGATAATAGAGGCATAATTTTAATTTAAAATGGCTCTTTAACTTGTTTTTTAAATAATTTTTTTTCTAAAATGAAACACTTATTCATATGAATATATTTATTATTGTTTTGCTGCAAAGGTTTTAAAATTATTTTAGCTTTAAGAAGGTCCTTTAGAACCCTAGTATCACTGCAGGTCTGAAAACACAAAAGAAACACTGGCAAGACAGTAAAATCATTCGCAGGCTAATGGCAAGCGGAGAGCAAGGACTGCCACCGCTGACCAATTTTAAAGGGATTAAGATCCCAGCCGATCACAGCTGTGCGCTGCTATGTATAACTAACTAGGTACACCTAAGAAATTCTAAGTAACTATCTGGTCCCATTAAAATGTGTATATAAATACATCCCTACGTATAACTGGGTACACCTAAGAAATTCTAAGAGCATCTCCTGCCATAGCTATTTTTAACTCTAAAATAGAGTAAAATACAGATCTCGATAATAGAGGCATAATTTTTAATTTAAAATGGCTCTTTAACTTGTTTTTTTAATATTTTTTTTTAAAATGAAATACACTTATTCATATGAATAGAATTATTTTTTTGCTGCAAAGGTTTTAAAATTATTTTAGCTTTAAGAAGGTCCTTTAGAACCCTAGTATCACCGAGGTCTGAAAACACAAAAGAAACACCGCAAGACAGTAAAATTATTCACAGGCTAATGGCAAGCGAAGAGCAAGGACTGCCACCGCTTGACCAATTTTAAAAGAATTAAGATCCCCAGCCGATCACAGGCTGTTGCTGCCATGTATAACTAACTAGGTACACCTAAGAAATTCTAAGTAACTATCCGGTCCCATTAAAATGTGTATATAAATACATGTATATAACTAGGTACACCTAAGAAATTCTCTCCCAGCCATAGCTATTTTAACTCTAAAATAGAGTAAAATACGATCTGATAATAGAGGCATAATTTTTAATTTAAAAATAGCTCTTTAACTTGTTTTTTAAATAATTGTTTTTTTTAATGAAACACTTATTCATATGAATAGAATTTTTATTTCTTTTGCTGCAAAGGTTTTTAAAATTATTTTAGCTTTAAGAAGGTCCTTTAGAACCCTAGTATCACTGGCAGGTCTGAAAAACACAAAAAGTAACACTGGCAAGACAGTAAAATCATTCGCAGGCTAATGGCAAGCGGAGAGCAAGGACTGCCACCGCTGACCAATTTTAAAGGGATTAAGATCCCCAGCCTATCAAAGGCTGTTGCGTTGCCATGTATAACTAACTAGGTACACCTAAGAAATTCTAAGTAACTATCTGGTCCCATTAAAATGTGTATATAAAGACATCCCTACGTGTATAACTGGGTACACCTAAGAAATTCTAAGAGCATCTCCAGGCATAGCTATTTTTAACTCTAAAATAGAGTAAAATACAGTATCTGATAATAGAGGCATAATTTTAATTTAAAATGGCTCTTTAACTTGTTTTTTTTAGTTTTTTTAAAATGAAATACATTTATTCATATGAATAGAATTTTTAATCTTTTGCTGCAAAGGTTTTTAAAATTATTTTAGCATTAAGAAGGTCCTTTAGAACCCTAGTATCACTGGCAGGTCCGAAAAACACAAAAAGAAACACTGCCAAAACAGTAAAATCATTCGCAGGCTAATGGCAAGCGGAGAGCAAGGACTGCCACCGCTTGACCAATTTTAAAGGGATTAAGATCCCCATCACAGGCTGTATGCTGCCATGTATAACTAAGTAGGTACACCTAAGCAATTCTAAGTAACTATCTGGTCCCATTAAAATGTGTATATAAATACATCCCTACGTGTATAACTGGGTACACCTAAGAAATTATAAGAACATCTCCAGCCATAGCTTTTTTAACTCTAAAATAGAGTAAAATACAGTATCTGATAATAGAGGCATAATTTTTAATTTAAAATGGCTCTTTAACTTGTTTTTTTTAAATAATTGTTTTTCTAAAATGAAACACTTATTCATATGAATATATTTATTATTGTTTTTGCTGCAATAGTTTTTAAATTATTTTAGCTTTAAGAAGGTCCTTTAGAACCCTAGTATCACTGGCAGGTCTGAAAATACAAAGAAACACCGCAAGCCAAGTAAAATCATTCGAGGCTAATGGCAAGCAAGAGCAAGGACTGCCACCGCTGGCCAATTTTAAAGGGATTAAGATCCCCCCGATCACAAAGCTGTTATGCTGCCATGTATAACTAACTAGGTACACCTAAGAAATTCTAAGTAACTATCTGGTCCCATTAAAATGTGTATATAAATACATCCTTACGTATAACTGGGTACACCTAAGAAATTCTAAGAGCATCTCCAGCCATAGCTATTTTAACTCTAAAATAGAGTAAAATACAGTATCTGATAATAGAGGCATAATTTTAATTTAAAATGGCTCTTTAACTTGTTTTTTTACCGTTTTTCTAAAATGAAACACTTATTCATATGAATATATTTATTATTTTTTGCTGCAATAGTTTTTAAATTATTTTAGCTTTAAGAAGGTCCTTTAGAACCCTAGTATCATGGCAGGTCTGAAAAATACAAAAGAAACACCGCAAGCCAAGAAATCATTCGCTAATGGCAAGCATGAGCAAGGACTGCCACCGCTACAATTTTAAAGGGATTAAGATCCCTGCCGATCACAAGCTTGCTGCCATGTATAACTAACTAGGTACACCTAAGAAATTCTAAGTAACTATCTGGTCCCATTAAAATGTGTATATAAATACATCCCTACGTGTATAACTGGTACACCTAAGAAATTCTAAGAGCATCTCCAGCCATAGCTATTTTAACTCTAAAATAGAGTAAAATACAAGATCTCGATAATAGAGGCATAATTTTTAATTTAAAATGGCTCTTTAACTTTTTTTAGGTTTTTTTAAATGAAATACACTTATTCATATGAATAGAATTTTTATTTCTTTTGCTGCAAAGGTTTTAAAATTATTTTAGCTTTAAGAAGGTCCTTAGAACCCTAGTATCACTGGCAGGTCTGAAAACACAAAAGAAACACTGCAAGACAAGTAAAATCATTCGCAGGCTAATGGCAAGCGAAGAGCAAGGACTGCCACCGCTTGACCAATTTTAAAGGGATTAAGATCCCCACCAATCACATGTGTTATGCCATGTATAACTAACTAGGTACACCTAAGAAATTCTAAGTAACTATCTGGTCCCATTAAAATGTGTATATAAATACATCCCTACGTATAACTGGGTACACCTAAGAAATTCTAAGAGCATCTCCAGCCATAGCTATTTTAACTCTAAAATAGAGTAAAATTCGATAATAGAGGCATAATTTTAATTTAAAATGGCTCTTTAACTTGTTTTTTAAATAATTGTTTTTCTAAAATGAAACACTTATTCATATGAATATATTTATTATTGTTTTTGCTGCAAAGGTTTTAAAATTATTTTAGCTTTAAGAAGGTCCTTTAGAACCCTAGTATCACTGGCAGGTCTGAAAACACAAAAGAAACACTGGCAAGACATAAAATCATTCGCAGGCTAATGGCAAGCGGAGAGCAAGGACTGCCACCGCTGACCAATTTTAAAGGGATTAAGATCCCAGCCGATCACAGTCATGCTGCCATGTATAACTAACTAGGTACACCTAAGAAATTCTAAGTAACTATCTGGTCCCATTAAAATGTGTATATAAATACATCCCTACGTGTATAACTGGGTACACCTAAGAAATTCTAAGAGCATCTCCAGCCATAGCTATTTTTAACTCTAAAATAGAGTAAAATACAAGATCTGATAATAGAGGCATAATTTTAATTTAAAAGGCTCTTTAACTTGTTTTTTTAATAATTTTTTTTTTAATGAAATACTTATTCATATGAATAAATTTTTATTTCTTTGCTGCAAAGGTTTTAAAATTATTTTAGCTTTAAGAAGGTCCTTAGAACCCTAGTATCACTGGCAGGTCTGAAAAACACAAAAGAAACACCGGCAAGACAAGAAAATCATTCGAGCTAATGGCAAGCGGAGAGCAAGGACTGCCACCGCTGACCAATTTTAAAGGGATTAAGATCTCCAGCCATCAAAGCTGTTATGCTGCAATGTATAACTAACTAGGTACACCTAAGAAATTCTAAGTAACTATCGGTCCCATTAAAATGTGTATATAAATACATCCCTACGTGTATAACTGGGTACACCTAAGAAATTCTAAGAGCATCTCCAGCCATAGCTATTTTAACTCTAAAATAGAGTAAAATACAGATCTGATAATAGAGGCATAATTTTTAATTTAAAATGGCTCTTTAACTTGTTTTTTACCGTAGTTTTTTTAAAATGAAATACATTTATTCATATGAATAGAATTTTATTTCTTTTGCTGCAAAGGTTTTAAAATTATTTTAGCTTTAAGAAGGTCCTTTAGAACCCTAGTATCACTGGCAGGTCTGAAAACACAAAAGAAACACCGGCAAACAAGAAAATCATTCAGGCTAATGGCAAGCTGAGAGCAAGGACTGCCACCGCTGACCAATTTTAAAGGATTAAGATCCCCACCGATCACAGTCATGTGCTGCCATGTATAACTAACTAGGTACACCTAAGCAATTCTAAGTAACTATCTGGTCCCATTAAAATGTGTATATAAATACATCCCTACGTATAACTGGGTACACCTAAGAAATTCTAAGAACATCTCCAGCCATAGCTATTTTAACTCTAAAATAGAGTAAAATACAGATCCGATAATAGAGGCATAATTTTAATTTAAAATGGCTCTTTAACTTGTTTTTTAAATAATTGGTTTTTCTAAAATGAAACACTTATTCATATGAATATATTTATTATTGTTTTGCTGCAATAGTTTTTAAATTATTTTAGCTTTAAGAAGGTCCTTTAGAACCCTAGTATCACTGCAGGTCTGAAAATACAAAAAGAAACACCGCAAGCCAAGAAAATCATTCAGGCTAATGGCAAGCAATGAGCAAGACTGCCACCGGCCAATTTTAAAGGGATTAAGATCCTCCCATCACAGCTGTTATGCTGCCATGTATAACTAACTAGGTACACCTAAGAAATTCTAAGTAACTATCTGGTCCCATTAAAATGTGTATATAAATACATCCCTACGTATAACTGGTACACCTAAGAAATTCTAAGAGCATCTCCAGCCATAGCTATTTTAACTCTAAAATAGAGTAAAATACAGATCTGATAATAGAGGCATAATTTTTAATTTAAAATGGCTCTTTAACTTGTTTTTAAATTTTTTTTAAAATGAAATACATTTATTCATATGAATAGAATTTTATTTCTTTGCTGCAAAGGTTTTAAGACTATTTTAGCTTTAAGAAGGTCCTTTAGAACCCTAGTATCACTGGAGGTCTGAAAAACACAAAAAGAAACGCTTGCAAGACAAGAAAATCATTCAGGCTAATGGCAAGCTAAGAGCAAGGACTGCCACCGCTGACCAATTTTAAAGGATTAAGATCCCCAGCCGATCACAAAGCTGCCATGTATAACTAACTAGGTACACCTAAGAAATTCTAAGTAACTATCTGGTCCCATTAAAATGTGTATATAAATACATCCCTACGTATAACTAGGTACACCTAAGAAATTCTAAGAGCATCTCCAGCCATAGCTATTTTAACTCTAAAATAGAGTAAAATACAGATCCGATAATAGAGGCATAATTTTAATTTAAAATGGCTCTTTAACTTGTTTTTACCTAATTTTTTTTTAAAATGAAATACACTTATTCATATGAATATAATTTTATTTTTTGCTGCAAAGGTTTTAAAATTATTTTAGCTTTAAGAAGGTCCTTAGAACCCTAGTATCACTGGCAGGTCTGAAAACACAAAAGAAACACCGGCAAGACAAGTAAAATCATTCACAGGCTAATGGCAAAGAGCAAGGACTGCCACCGCTGACCAATTTTAAAGGGATTAAGATCCCCACCATCACAGCATTGCGCTGCCATGTATAACTAACTAGGTACACCTAAGAAATTCTAAGTAACTATCTGGTCCCATTAAAATGTGTATATAAATACATCCCTACGTGTATAACTGGGTACACCTAAGAAATTCTAAGAGCATCTCCAGCCATAGCTATTTTAACTCTAAAATAGAGTAAAATACAGATTCGATAATAGAGGCATAATTTTTAATTTAAAATGGCTCTTTAACTTGTTTTTTAAATAATTTTTTTTTAATGAAATACTTATTCATATGAATATATTTTTATTTCTTTTGCTGCAAAGGTTTTAAAATTATTTTAGCTTTAAGAAGGTCCTTTAGAACCCTAGTATCACTGGCAGGTCTGAAAACACAAAAGAAACACTGCAAGACAAGAAAATCATTCAGATAATGGCAAGCGAGAGCAAGGACTGCCACCGCTGACCAATTTTAAAGGATTAAGATCCCCAGCCTATCACATGCTGTTAAGCTGCCATGTATAACTAACTAGGTACACCTAAGAAATTCTAAGTAACTATCTGGTCCCATTAAAATGTGTATATAAATACATCCCTACGTATAACTGGTACACCTAAGAAATTCTAAGAGCATCTCCAGCCATAGCTATTTTAACTCTAAAATAGAGTAAAATACAGATCGATAATAGAGGCATAATTTTAATTTAAAATGGCTCTTTAACTTGTTTTTTTTACCATAGTTTTTTTTTTAAAATGAAATACACTTATTCATATGAATAGAATTTTTATTTTGCTGCAAAGGTTTTAAAATTATTTTAGCTTTAAGAAGGTCCTTTAGAACCCTAGTATCACTGGCAGGTCTGAAAACACAAAAGAAACACTGGCAAGACAAGAAAATCATTCTAGGCTAATGGCAAGCGAGAGCAAGGACTGCCACCGCTGACCAATTTTAAAGGGATTAAGATCCCCAGCCGATCACAAATGCTATGCTGCATGTATAACTAACTAGGTACACCTAAGAAATTCTAAGTAACTATCTGGTCCCATTAAAATGTGTATATAAATACATCCCTACGTGTATATCTGTACACCTAAGAAATTCTAAGAGCATCTCCAGCCATAGCTATTTTAACTCTAAAATAGAGTAAAATACAAGATCTGATAATAGAGGCATAATTTTAATTTAAAATGGCTCTTTAACTTGTTTTTAAATAATTGGTTTTTCTAAAATGAAACACTTATTCATATGAATATATTTATTATTTTTTGCTGCAATAGTTTTTAAATTATTTTAGCTTTAAGAAGGTCCTTTAGAACCCTAGTATCACTGGCAGGTCTGAAAATACAAAAGAAACACCGCAAGCCAGAAAATCATTCGAGGCTAATGGCAAGCAATGAGCAAGGACCGCCACCGCTAATTTTAAAGGGATTAAGATCCCTTGCCGACTATGCTGCCATGTATAACTATAACTAGGTACACCTAAGAAAGTAACTATCTGGTCCCATTAAAATGTGTATATAAATACATCCCTACGTGTATAACTGGGTACACCTAAGAAATTCTAAGAGCATCTCCTGCCATAGCTATTTTTAACTCTAAAATAGAGTAAAATACAGTATCTGATAATAGAGGCAATAATTTTAATTTAAAAATGGCTCTTTAACTTGTTTTTTTTTTTTTTAAAATGAAATATACTTATTCATATGAATAGAATTTTTATTTCTTTTGCTGCAAAGGTTTTAAGACTATTTTAGCTTTAAGAAGGTCCTTTAGAACCCTAGTATCACTGGAGGTCTGAAAAACACAAAAAGAAACACTGGCAAGACAGTAAAATCATTCGCAGGCTAATGGCAAGCGAAGAGCAAGGACTGCCACCGCTTGACCAATTTTAAAAGAATTAAGATCCCCACCGATCACATGCAATGCATGTATAACTAACTAGGTACACCTAAGAAATTCTAAGTAACTATCTGGTCCCATTAAAATGTGTATATAAATACATCCCTACGTGTATAACTCCACCTAAGAAATTCTAAGAGCATCTCCTGCCATAGCTATTTTTAACTCTAAAATAGAGTAAAATACAGTATCTGATAATAGAGGCATAATTTTTAATTTAAAAATGGCTCTTTAACTTGTTTTTTACATAGTTTTTTTTTTTAAAAATGAAATACATTTATTCATATGAATAGAATTTTTATTTCTTTTGCTGCAAAGGTTTTAAGACTATTTTAGCTTTAAGAAGGTCCTTTAGAACCCTAGTATCACTGGCAGGTCTGAAAAACACAAAAAGAAACACTGGCAAGACAGTAAAATCATTCGCAGGCTAATGGCAAACGAGAGCAAGGACTGCCACCGCTTGACCAATTTTAAAGGGATTAAGATCCCCAGCCGATCACAGGCTGTTGCGTTGCCATGTATAACTAACTAGGTACACCTAAGAAATTCTAAGTAACTATCTGGTCCCATTAAAATGTGTATATAAATACATCCCTATGTGTATAACTAGGTACACCTAAGAAATTCTAAGAGCATCTCCAGCCATAGCTATTTTAACTCTAAAATAGAGTAAAATACAGATTCGATAATAGAGGCATAATTTTAATTTAAAATGGCTCTTTAACTTGTTTTTTTACCGTAGGTTTTTTTTTTAATGAAATACACTTATTCATATGAATAGAATTTTATTTCTTTGCTGCAAAGGTTTTAAAATTATTTTAGCTTTAAGAAGGTCCTTTAGAACCCTAGTATCACTGCAGGTCTGAAAACACAAAAGTAACACTGGCAAGACAGAAAATCATTCGAGTTAATGGCAAGCGAGAGCAAGGACTGCCACCGCTTGACCAATTTTAAAGGGATTAAGATCCCCACCTATCAAAGGTGCGCTGCAATGTATAACTAACTAGGTACACCTAAGAAATTCTAAGTAACTATCTGGTCCCATTAAAATGTGTATATAAATACATCCCTACGTATAACTGGGTACACCTAAGAAATTCTAAGAGCATCTCCAGCCATAGCTATTTTAACTCTAAAATAGAGTAAAATACAAGATCTCGATAATAGATGCATAATTTTTAATTTAAAATGGCTCTTTAACTTGTTTTTTAATAATTTTTTTTTTAAAATGAAATACATTTATTCATATGAATATAATTTTTATTTTTTTGCTGCAAAGGTTTTAAAATTATTTTAGCTTTAAGAAGGTCCTTTAGAACCCTAGTATCACTGCAGGTCTGAAAACACAAAGAAACAAAGACAAAAATCATTCGCAGGCTAATGGCAAGCGGAGAGCAAGGACTGCCACCGCTTGACCAATTTTAAAGGGATTAAGATCCCCACCGATCACAGGCTGTTATGCTGCCATGTATAACTAACTAGGTACACCTAAGCAATTCTAAGTAACTATCTGGTCCCATTAAAATGTGTATATAAATACATCCCTACGTATAACTGTACACCTAAGAAATTCTAAGAGCATCTCCAGCCATAGCTATTTTAACTCTAAAATAGAGTAAAATACAGATCTGATAATAGAGGCATAATTTTAATTTAAAATGGCTCTTTAACTTGTTTTTTTAAATAATGGTTTTTTCTAAAATGAAACACTTATTCATATGAATATATTTATTATTTTTTGCTGCAATAGTTTTTAAATTATTTTAGCTTTAAGAAGGTCCTTAGAACCCTAGTAAGCAGGTCTGAAAATACAAAAGAAACACCGCAAGCAAGAAAATCATTCGCAGGCTAATGGCAAGCAAGAGCAAAGACTGCCACCGCTGACCAATTTTAAAGGATTAAGATCCCAACAGGCTGTTATGCTGTGTATAACTAACTAGGTACATCTAAGAAATTCTAAGTAACTATCTGGTCCCATTAAAATGTGTATATAAATACATCCTTACGTGTATAACTGGGTACACCTAAGAAATTCTAAGAGCATCTCCATAGCTATTTTAACTCTAAAATAGAGTAAAATACAGATCCGATAATAGAGGCATAATTTTAATTTAAAATGGCTCTTTAACTTGTTTTTACCGTTTTTTCTAAAATGAAACACTTATTCATATGAATATATTTATTATTTTTGCTGCAAATGTTTTAAAATTATTTTAGCTTTAAGAAGGTCCTTTAGAACCCTAGTATCACCGCAGGTCTGAAAACACAAAAGAAACACCAGCAAGCCAAGAAAATCATTCGCAGGCTAATGGCAAGCAAGCTGCCACCACCAATTTTAAAGGGATTAAGATCCTCACATCACAAGCTGTTATGCTGGTAATGTATAACTAACTAGGTACACCTAAGAATTCTAAGTAACTATCTCGGTCCCATTAAATGTGTATATAAATACATCCCTGGTATAACTGGACAGAAATTCTAAGAGCATCTCCAGCCATAGCTATTTTAACTCTAAAATAGAGTAAAATACAAGATCTCGATAAAGAGGCATAATTTTTAATTTAAAATGGCTCTTTAACTTTTTTTTTTTTTAAATGAAACTTATTCATATGAATAGAATTTTTTATTTCTTTGCTGCAAAGTTTTAAAATTATTTTAGCTTTAAGAAGGTCCTTAGAACCCTAGCAGGTCTGAAAACACAAAAGAAACACCGGCAAGACAAGAAAATCATTCAGAGGCTAATGGCAAGCTAAGAGCAAGGACTGCCACTTTGAGCAATTTTAAAGGGATTAAGATCCTCACATGTTACAGTGTAATGTATAACTAACTAGGTACACCTAAGAAATTCTAAGTAACTATCTGGTCCCATTAAAATGTGTATATAAATACATCCCTACGGTATAACTGGTACACCTAAGAAATTCTAAGAGCATCTCCAGCCATAGCTATTTTAACTCTAAAATAGAGTAAAATACAAGATCTCGATAATAGAGGCATAATTTTTAATTTAAAATGGCTCTTTAACTTGTTTTTAATAATTGCTTTAAATGAAACACTTATTCATATGAATATATTTATTATTTTTTTGCTGCAAAGGTTTTAAAATTATTTTAGCTTTAAGAAGGTCCTTTAGAACCCTAGTATCACCGGGTCTGAAAAACACAAAAGAAACACCGCAAGACAAGTAAAATCATTCTAGAGCTAATGGCAAGCGAAGAGCAAGGACTGCCACCGCTGACCAATTTTAAAGGATTAAGATCCCCACCGACACAGTGCTGCTTGCCATGTATAACTAACTAGTACACCTAAGAAATTCTAAGTAACTATCTGGTCCCATTAAAATGTGTATATAAATACATCCCTACGTATAACTGGTACACCTAAGAAATTCTAAGAGCATCTCCAGCCATAGCTATTTTAACTCTAAAATAGAGTAAAATACAGATCTGATAATAGAGGCATAATTTTAATTTAAAATGGCTCTTTAACTTGTTTTTTAAATTTTTTTCTTAAATGAAATACTTATTCATATGAATAGAATTTTTATTTCTTTGCTGCAAAGGTTTTTAAAATTATTTTAGCTTTAAGAAGGTCCTTTAGAACCCTAGTATCACTCGGTCTGAAAACACAAAAGAAACACCGCAAGACAAGAAAATCATTCAGGTTAATGGCAAGCGGAGAGCAAGGACTGCCACCGCTGACCAATTTTAAAGGGATTAAGATCCCCAGCCTATCAAAGGCTATGCTGCCATGTATAACTAACTAGGTACACCTAAGAAATTCTAAGTAACTATCGTCCCATTAAAATGTGTATATAAATACATCCCTACGTGTATAACTGGGTACACCTAAGAAATTCTAAGAGCATCTCCAGCCATAGCTATTTTAACTCTAAAATAGAGTAAAATACAGATCTGATAATAGAGGCATAATTTTAATTTAAAATGGCTCTTTAACTTGTTTTTTTACCGTAGTTTTTTTAAAATGAAATACACTTATTCATATGAATAGAATTTTTATTTCTTTGCTGCAAAGGTTTTAAAATTATTTTAGCTTTAAGAAGGTCCTAGAACCCTAGTATCACTGGCAGGTCTGAAAACACAAAAGAAACACTGCAAGACAAGAAAATCATTCTAGGCTAATGGCAAGCAGAGAGCAAGGACTGCCACCGCTTGACATATTTTAAAGGGATTAAGATCCCAGGCTGTTCATTGCCATGTATAACTAACTAGGTACACCTAAGAAATTCTAAGTAACTATCTGGTCCCATTAAAATGTGTATATAAATACATCCCTACGTATAACTGGGTACACCTAAGAAATTCTAAGAGCATCTCCAGCCATAGCTATTTTTAACTCTAAAATAGAGTAAAATACAATATCTGATAATAGAGGCATAATTTTTAATTTAAAAATGGCTCTTTAACTTGTTTTTTTAAATAATTGTTTTTTTCTAAAATGAAACACTTATTCATATGAATATATTTATTATTGTTTTGCTGCAATAGTTTTTAAAATTATTTTAGCTTTAAGAAGGTCCTTAGAATTGGCGTCTTCTGAAAAAAAAAGAAACACCGCCAAAGAAAATCATTCGCAGCTAATGGCAAGCAAGAGCAAGGACTGCCACCGCCCAATTTTAAAGGGATCCCAGTCAACACAGCTATTATGCTGCCATGTATAACTAACTAGGTACACCTAATAAATTCAAAGTAACTATCTGGTCCCATTAAAATGTGTATATAAATACATCCCTACGTGTATAACTGGGTACACCTAAGAAATTCTAAGAGCATCTCCAGCCATAGCTATTTTAACTCTAAAATAGAGTAAAATACAGTATCTGATAATAGAGGCATAATTTTAATTTAAAATGGCTCTTTAACTTGTTTTTTAATAGTTTTTTTAAAATGAAATACACTTATTCATATGAATAGAATTTTATTTCTTTTGCTGCAAAGGTTTTAAAATTATTTTAGCTTTAAGAAGGTCCTTTAGAACCCTAGTATCACTGGAGGTCTGAAAAACACAAAAGAAACACTGGCAAGACAAGTAAAATCATTCGCAGGCTAATGGCAAGCTGAAGAGCAAGGACTGCCACCGCTTGACCAATTTTAAAGGGATTAAGATCCCAGCCGATCACAGGCTGTTATGCTAGCCATGTATAACTAACTAGGTACACCTAAGCAATTCTAAGTAACTATCTGGTCCCATTAAAATGTGTATATAAATACATCCCTACGTGTATAACTGGGTACACCTAAGAAATTCTAAGAGCATCTCCAGCCATAGCTATTTTTAACTCTAAAATAGAGTAAAATACAGTATCTGATAATAGAGGCATAATTTTTAATTTAAAAATGGCTCTTTAACTTGTTTTTTTAATAGGTTTTTTTAATGAAATACACTTATTCATATGAATATAATTTTATTTCTTTTGCTGCAAAGGTTTTTAAAATTATTTTAGCTTTTAAGAAGGTCCTTAGAACCCTAGTATCACTGGCAGGTCTGAAAAACACAAAAAGAAACACTGGCAAGACAGTAAAATCATTCGCAGGCTAATGGCAAGCGGAGAGCAAGGACTGCCACCGCTTGACCAATTTTAAAGGGATTAAGATCCCCAGCCGATCACAGCTGTCATACATGTATAACTAACTAGGTACACCTAAGAAATTCTAAGTAACTATCTGGTCCCATTAAAATGTGTATATAAATACATCCCTACGTGTATAACTGGGTACACCTAAGAAATTCTAAGAGCATCTCCAGCCATAGCTATTTTTAACTCTAAAATAGAGTAAAATACAGTATCTGATAATAGAGGCATAATTTTTAATTTAAAAATGGCTCTTTAACTTTTTTTTTTAAATAATTGTTTTTTCTAAAATGAAACACTTATTCATATGAATATATTTATTATTGTTTTTGCTGCAAAGTTTTTAAAATTATTTTAGCTTTAAGAAGGTCCTTTAGAACCCTAGTATCACTGGCAGGTCTGAAAAACACAAAAGAAACACCGCAAGACAGTAAAATCATTCAGGCTAATGGCAAGCGAAGAGCAAGGACTGCCACCGCTTGACCAATTTTAAAGAATTAAGATCCCCAGCCAATCACATGCTGTTGCGTTGCCATGTATAACTAACTAGGTACACCTAAGAAATTCTAAGTAACTATCTGGTCCCATTAAAATGTGTATATAAATACATCCCTACGTGATAACCCACCTAAGAAATTCTCCGCCATAGCTATTTTAACTCTAAAATAGAGTAAAATACAGATCTGATAATAGAGGCATAATTTTTAATTTAAAAATGGCTCTTTAACTTGTTTTTTTTACCATAGGTTTTTTTCTTTTAAAATGAAATACACTTATTCATATGAATAGAATTTTATTTTTGCTGCAAAGGTTTTAAAATTATTTTAGCTTTAAGAAGGTCCTTTAGAACCCTAGTATCACCGAGGTCTGAAAAACACAAAAAGAAACGGCAAGACAAGTAAAATCATTCAGGCTAATGGCAAGCGGAGAGCAAGGACTGCCACCGCTGACCAATTTTAAAGGATTAAGATCCCAGCCGATCACAGGCTGTTATGCCATATGTATAACTAACTAGGTACACCTAAGCAATTCTAAGTAACTATCTGGTCCCATTAAAATGTGTATATAAATACATCCCTACGTATAACTGGTACACCTAAGAAATTCTAAGAGCATCTCCAGCATAGCTATTTTAACTCTAAAATAGAGTAAAATACAGATCTGATAATAGAGGCATAATTTTTAATTTAAAATGGCTCTTTAACTTGTTTTTTTATTGTTTTTTCTAAAATGAAACACTTATTCATATGAATATATTTATTTTTTTGCTGCAATAGTTTTTAAAATTATTTTAGCTTTAAGAAGGTCCTTTAGAACCCTAGTATCACTCGGCAGGTCTGAAAAATACAAAAGAAACACTGCAAGCCACAGTAAAATCATTCGCAAGCTAATGGCAAGTAGAGCAAGGACTGCCACCGCTGACCAATTTTAAAGGGATTAAGATCCCTTTGACATAAGCTGTGCAATGTATAACTAACTAGGTACACCTAAGCAATTCTAAGTAACTATCTGGTCCCATTAAAATGTGTATATAAATACATCCCTACGTATAACTGGTACACCTAAGAAATTCTAAGAGCATCTCCAGCCATAGGTAAACACTGAGCAAGACAGTAAAATCATTCGCAGGTTAATGACAAGCTTTAAGAAGCAAGGTATCAATGCCACACGCTTGACACAATTTTAACAGCAAGACAAGATCCCCGCCCAATCACATACCAAGGCTATGCTGCCATGTATAACTAACTAGGTACACCTAAGAAATTCTAAGTAACTATCTGGTCCCATTAAAATGTGTATATAAATACATCCCTACGTATAACTGGTACACCTAAGAAATTCTAAGAGCATCTCCAGCCATAGCTATTTTAACTCTAAAATAGAGTAAAATACAAGATCTCGATAATAGAGGCATAATTTTAATTTAAAATGGCTCTTTAACTTGTTTTTAATAATACTTTTTTTAAAATGAAACACTTATTCATATGAATATATTTATTATTGTTTTTGCTGCAATAGTTTTTAAAATTATTTTAGTTTTAAGAAGGTCCTTTAGAACCCTAGTATCACCGGCAGGTCTGAAAATACAAAAGAAACACGGCAAGCAAGTAAAATCATTCGAGGCTAATGGCAAGCGAGAGCAAGGACTGCCACCGCCCACAATTTTAAAGGGATTAAGATCCCCAGCAGTCAAAGGCATGCTGCCATGTATAACTAACTAGGTACACCTAAGAAATTCTAAGTAACTATCTGTCCCATTAAAATGTGTATATAAATACATCCCTACGTATAACTGGGTACACCTAAGAAATTCTAAGAGCATCTCCAGCCATAGCTATTTTAACTCTAAAATAGAGTAAAATACAAATCGATAATAGAGGCATAATTTTAATTTAAAATGGCTCTTTAACTTGTTTTTTTAAATAGGTTTTTTTAAATGAAATACACTTATTCATATGAATAGAATTTTTATTTCTTTTGCTGCAAAGGTTTTAAAATTATTTTAGCTTTAAGAAGGTCCTTTAGAACTAGTATCACTCAGGTGTCAAAAAACAAAAAGAAACACCTGCAAGACAGTAAAATCATTCTCAGGCTAATGGCAAGCAGAGAGCAAGGACTGCCACCGCTTGACCAATTTTAAGGGATTAAGATCCCACCATCACAGCTGTTATGCTGCCATGTATAACTAACTAGGTACACCTAAGAAATTCTAAGTAACTATCTGGTCCCATTGAAATGTGTATATAAATACATCCCTACGTGTATAACTGGGTACACCTAAGAAATTCTAAGAGCATCTCCAGCCATAGCTATTTTAACTCTAAAATAGAGTAAAATACAATATCTGATAATAGAGGCATAATTTTAATTTAAAATGGCTCTTTAACTTTTTTTTTAACTAATTTTTTTTTTCTAAAATGTAACACTTATTCATATGAATATATTTATTATTGTTTTTGCTGCAATAGTTTTTAAAATGATTTTAGCTTTAAGAAGGTCCTTTAGAACCCTAGTATCACGGCAGGTCTGAAAAACACAAAAGAAACACCGGCAAGACAAGAAAATCATTCGAGGCTAATGGCAAGCTAAGAGCAAGGACTGCCACCGCTTGACTAATTTTAAAGGGATTAAGATCCCCACCAATCACATGCTGCATGCTACATGTATAACTAACTAGTACACCTAAGCAAATTCTAAGTAACTATCTGGTCCCATTAAAATGTGTATATAAATACATCCCTACGCAGTATAACTGTACACCTAAGAAATTCTAAGAGCATCTCCAGCCATAGCTATTTTAACTCTAAAATAGAGTAAAATACATTATCCGATAATAGAGGCATAATTTTAATTTAAAATGGCTCTTTAACTTGTTTTTAAATAATTTTTTTTTTAAAATGAAATACACTTATTCATATGAATAGAATTTTTATTTCTTTTGCTGCAAAGGTTTTAAAATTATTTTAGCTTTAAGAAGGTCCTTTAGAACCCTAGTATCACTGGCGGTCTGAAAACACAAAAGAAACACTGCCAAGACAAGAAAATCATTCGCAGGCTAATGGCAAGGGAGAGCAAGGACTGCCACCGCTTGACCAATTTTAAAGGGATTAAGATCCCCACCAATCACAGCTGTTATGCTACATGTATAACTAACTAGGTACACCTAAGCAATTCTAAGTAACTATCTGTCCCATTAAAATGTGTATATAAATACATCCCTACGTGTATAACTGGGTACACCTAAGAAATTCTAAGAGCATCTCCAGCCATAGCTATTTTAACTCTAAAATAGAGTAAAATACAGATCTGATAATAGAGGCATAATTTTAATTTAAAATGGCTCTTTAACTTGTTTTTAATTTTTTTCTAAAATGAAACACTTATTCATATGAATATATTTATTATTTTTTTGCTGCAAATGTTTTAAAATTATTTTAGCTTTAAGAAGGTCCTTTAACCCTAGTATCACTGGCAGGTCTGAAAACACAAAAGAAACACTGCAAGAAAAATCATTTAGGCTAATGGCAAGCTGAGAGCAAGGACTGCCACCGCTGACCAATTTTAAAGGGATTAAGATCCCAGACAATCACTGTATGCTGCCATGTATAACTAACTAGGTACACCTAAGCAATTCTAAGTAACTATCTGGTCCCATTAAAATGTGTATATAAATACATCCCTACGTATAACGGGTACACCTAAGAAATTTCTAAGCATCTCCAGCCATAGCTATTTTAACTCTAAAATAGAGTAAAATATAGATCTGATAATATAGGCATAATTTTAATTTAAAATGGCTCTTTAACTTGTTTTTTACCGTTTTTTTCAAAATGAAACACTTATTCATATGAATATATTTTATTATTTTTTGCTGCAATAGTTTTAAAATTATTTTAGCTTTAAGAAGGTCCTTTAGAACCCTAGTATCACTGGCAGGTCTGAAAATACAAAAGAAACACCGGCAAGCAAGAAAATCATTCGAGGCTAATGGCAAGCGAGAGCAAGGACTGCCACCGCTGACCAATTTTAAAGGATTAAGATCCCGCCACAATCATGCTGCCATGTATAACTAACTAGGTACACCTAAGAAATTCTAAGTAACTATCTGGTCCCATTAAAATGTGTATATAAATACATCCCTACGTATAACTGGGTACACCTAAGAAATTCTAAGAGCATCTCCAGCCATAGCTATTTTAACTCTAAAATAGAGTAAAATAAAGATCTAAAGAGGCATAATTTTTAATTTAAAATGGCTCTTTAACTTTTTTTTTAATTTATTTTTTAAATGAAATACACTTATTCATATGAATAGAATTTTTATTTCTTTGCTGCAAAAGGTTTTAAAATTATTTTAGCTTTAAGAAGGTCCTTTAGAACCCTAGTATCAATGGCAGGTCTGAAAAACACAAAGAAACACCTGCAAGACAAGAAATCATTCGCAGGTTAATGGCAAGCTGGAGCAAGGACTGCCACCGCTGACCAATTTTAAAGGGATTAAGATCCCCACATCACAGCTGTTATGCTGCCATGTATAACTAACTAGGTACACCTAAGCAATTTAAGTAACTATCTGGTCCCATTAAAATGTGTATATAAATACATCCCTACGGTATAACTGCACCTAAGAAATTCTAAGAGCATCTCCACCATAGCTATTTTAACTCTAAAATAGAGTAAAATACAAGATCGATAATAAGAGGCATAATTTTAATTTAAAATGGCTCTTTAACTTGTTTTTTTAAATAATTGTTTTTTCTAAAATGAAACACTTATTCATATGAATATATTTATTATTGTTTTTGCTGCAATAGTTTTTAAATTATTTTAGCTTTAAGAAGGTCCTTTGAACCCTAGTATCACTGGAAGAAAAACACAAAAGAAACACCGGCAATATAAAATCATTCAGGCTAATGGCAAGCTGAGAGCAAGGACTGCCACCGCTGGCCAATTTTAAAGGGATTAAGATCCCCGCCGATCATACAGTGCTGTTGCCATGTATAACTAACTAGGTACACCTAAGAAATTCTAAGTAACTATCTGGTCCCATTAAAATGTGTATATAAATACATCCCTACGTGTATAACTGGTACACCTAAGAAATTCTAAGAGCATCTCCAGCCATAGCTATTTTAACTCTAAAATAGAGTAAAATACAGTATCTGATAATAGAGGCATAATTTTAATTTAAAATGGCTCTTTAACTTGTTTTTTAAATTTTTTTTTTAAAATGAAATACACTTATTCATATGAATATAATTTTATTTCTTTTGCTGCAAAGGTTTTAAAATTATTTTAGCTTTAAGAAGGTCCTTTAGAACCTAGTATCACTTGGTGGTCTAAAAACACAAAAAGAAACACCGGCAAGACAGTAAAATCATTCGAGCTAAT
Organism: Brassica nigra; assembly: GCA_016432835.1. NCBI lineage: Eukaryota > Viridiplantae > Streptophyta > Magnoliopsida > Brassicales > Brassicaceae > Brassica > Brassica nigra. Next base: position 30,170 of record JAEACV010000170.1, read on the forward strand.
GGCAAGCGGAGAGCAAGGACTGCCACCGCTTGACCAATTTTAAAGGGATTAAGATCCCCACATGATCACAGTGCTGTTGCATGCCATGTATAACTAACTAGGTACACCTAAGAAATTCTAAGTAACTATCTGGTCCCATTAAAATGTGTATATAAATACATCCCTACGTATAACAGTACCTAAGAAATTCTAAGAGCATCTCCAGCCATAGCTATTTTTAACTCTAAAATAGAGTAAAATACATTATCCGATAATAGAGGCATAATTTTAATTTAAAATGGCTCTTTAACTTGTTTTTACCTTTTTTTCTTTAAAATGAAATACTTATTCATATGAATAGAATTTTTTATTTCTTGCCAAGGTTTTAAAATTATTTTAGCTTTAAAGGTCCTTTGAACCCTAGTATCACCGTGCCAGGTCCAAAAGACACCTGCCACAGAAAATCATTCATTAATGGCAAGCAAGAGTAAGGACTGCCACCGCTGACCAATTTTAAAGGGATTAAGATCCAGCCAATACAGGCAAAATGCGCTACAAGGCCATGTATAACTAACTAGGTACACCTAAGCAATTTAAGTAACTATCGGTCCCATTAAAATGTATATAAATACATCCATAGTAGTATAACTGGGTACACCTAAGAAATTCTAAGAGCATCTAGCCATAGCAACTATTTTTAACTCTAAAATAGAGTAAAATACAGTATCTGATAATAGAGGCATATTTTTAATTTAAAAATGGCTCTTTAACTTGTTTTTTACCGCTTTAAAATCAATGAAACACTTTATTCATATGAATATATTTATTATTTTTTGCTGCATATTTTAAAATTATTTTAGCTTTAAGAAGGTCCTTAGAACCCTAGTATCACGTGGCAGTCTGAAAATACAAAAGAAACAACCGCAAGCCAAGAAATCATCTCAGAGGCTAATGGCAAGCTAATGAGCAAGGACTGCAATTGGCCAATTTTAAAGGGATTAAGATCCTGCCGACATAAGTTGTTATGCCATGTATAACTAACTAGGTACACCTAAGAAATTTAAGTAACTATCCGTCCCACTAAAATGTGTATATAAATACATCCCTATTGTATAACTGGTACACCTAAGAAATTTAAGAGCATCTCCAGCCATAGCTATTTTAACTCTAAAATAGAGTAAAATACGATTCCATAAAAGAGGCAAAATTTTTAATTTAAAATGGCTCTTTAACCTTTTTTTTAAATAAGGTTTTTTTAAAATGAAATATACTTATTCATATGAATAGAATTATTTCTTTTGCTGCAAAAGGTTTTAAAATTATTTTAGCTAAGAAGGTCCTTTAGAACCCTAGTATCACCGGGCAGGTCTGAAAACACAAAAAGAAACAACCGCAAGACAGTAAAATCTGCATAATGGCAAGCGAGAGCAAGGACTGCCACCGCTTGACCAATTTTAAAAGGATTAAGATCCCCAAACAATCACATGTCAAGGCTATGTATAACTAACTAGGTACACCTAAGAAATTCTAAGTAACTATCGGTCCCATTAAAATGTGTATATAAATACATCCCTACGTATTACTCACCTAAGAAACCTAAGAAATTTAAGAGCATCTCCAGCCATAGCTATTTTAACTCTAAAATAGAGTAAAATACAAGATCTCTGATAATAGAGGCATAATTTTAATTTAAAATGGCTCTTTAACTTGTTTTTTAAATAATTGTTTTTTTCTAAAATGAAACACTTATTCATATGAATATATTTTTATTTTGTTTTTGCTGCTAGTTTTTAAATTATTTTAGCTTTAAGAAGGTCCTTTAGAACCCTAGTATCACCGGCAGGTCTGAAAAATACAAAAGAAACACCGCAAGCCAAGAAAATCATTCTAGAGTTAATGGCAAGCAATGAGCAAGGACCGCCACCGCTTGGCACCAATTTTAAAGGGATTAAGATCCCTCAACATCATACAGGTCATGGCTGCAATGTATAACTAACTAGGTACATCTAAGAAATTCTAAGTAACTATCTGGTCCCATTAAAATGTGTATATAAATACATCCCAACGGTATAACTAGGGTACACCTAAGAAATTTAAGAGCATCTCCAGCCATAGCTATTTTAACTCTAAAAAATAGAGTAAAATACAGATCTCGATAATAGAGGCATAATTTTTAATTTAAAATGGCTCTTTAACTTGTTTTTTACCGTAGGTTTTTTAAATGAAATACACTTATTCATATGAATAGAATTTTTATTTCTTTTGCTGCAAAGGTTTTAAAATTATTTTAGCTTTAAGAAGGTCCTTTAGAACCCTAGTATCACTTGCAGGTAATTCAAAAACATAAAAAGAAACACCGCAAGACAAGAAATCATTCGCAGTTAATGGCAAGCAAGCGACTGCCACCGCGATCATAATTTTAAAGGATTAAGATCCCCAGCCGATCACAGGCTGTTATGCTATTGCTATGTATAACTAACTAGGTAAACCTAAGAATTTAAGTATATCTGGTCCCATTAAAATGTGTATATAAATACATCCCTATGCGTATAACTGTGGGTACACCTAAGAAATTTAAGAGCATCTCCAGCCATAGCTATTTTAACTCCAAAATAGAGGGTCATAATGGCATAATTTAAAATGGTTTCCATTTTTAAATAATTATTTTTTCTAAACACTTATTCATATGAATATATTTATTATTGTTTTGCTGCAAATGTTTTAAAATTATTTTAGCTTTGTCCTTTAGAACCCAGTATCACAAGGGCGGTCAAAAAACACAAAAAGAAACACTGGCAAGACAGTAAAATCATTCTGCAGGCTAATGACAAGAGCAGGACTGCCACACCGCTTGACCAATTTTAAAGAATTAAGATCCCTACCAATCAGCTACATGTCAGCTGCCATGTATAACTAACAAGGTACACCTAAAATTCTAAGTATCTCGTCCCATTAAAATGTATATATCTCATTTAATGGTACACCTAAGAAATTCTAAAGAGCATCTCCAGCCATAGCTATTTTTAACTCTAAAATAGAGTAAAATATGTCATCCATAATAGAGCATATTTTTAATTTAAAATGGCTCTTTTAACTTGTTTTTACCATATTTTTTTTTTTCAAATGAAACACTTATTCATATGAATAGAATTTTTATTTTTGCTGCAAAGGTTTTAAAACTATTTTAGCTTTAAGAAGGTCTTTAGAACCCTAGTATCACCGGGTGGTCCGAAAACACAAAAAAAGAAACACAAGCCAGTAAAATCATTCAGGCTAATGCAGGTGGGAGATAAAGAACACCGCCCGCTTCGCACCAATTTAAAAAGATTAAGATC
>JAEACV010000277.1:0-22708 GCA_016432835.1 Brassica nigra
CAACAAAACTGCGGATCTTAATCCCTTTAAAATTGGCTGCCGGGTGGCAGTCCTTGCTTCCAATTTCATTAGCCTGCTAATGATTTTACTTCTTGCCGGGTATTTTTTGTGTTTTCAGACTCCGCCAGTGATACTAGGTTCTAAAGGACCTTCTTAAAGCTAAAATAATTTTAAAACCTTTGCAGAAAAGAAATAAAAATTCTATTCATATGAATAAGGTATTTCATTTTAAAAAACAATTATTTCAAAACAAGTTAAAGAGCCATTTTAAATTAAAAATTATGCCTCTATTATCGATAATCAGATTTTACTCTATTTTGAGTTAAAATAGCTATGGTCGGAGATGCTCTAGAATTTTTAGGTGTACCAATATACACGTAGGGATGTATTTATATACACATTTTAATGGGACCAGATAGTTTTTAGAATTTTTAGGTGTACCTAGTTAGTTATACATGGCAACGAACAGCCCGTGATCTTAATCCCTTTAAAATTGGCTACGTGGCAGTCCTTGCTCCGCTTGCCATTAGCTGCTTAATGATTTTACTTGCTTGCCTGTGTTTCTTTTTGTGTTTTTCAGACCCACAGTGATACTAGTGGTTCTAAAGGACCTTCTTAAAGCTAAAATAATTTTTAAAAACCTTTGCAGCAAAAGAAATAAAAATTCTATTCATATGAATAAGTGTATTTCATTTTAGAAAAAACAATTATTTCAAAAAAGTTAAAGAGCCATTTTTAAATTAAAATTATGCCTCTAATATCGATATTGTATTTTACTCTATTTTAGAGTTAAAAATAGCTATGTATCGGAGATGCTCTTAGAATTTTTAGGTGCCCAGTTATAATGTAGGGATGTATTTATATACACATTTTAATGGGACCAGATAGTTAGTTAGAATTGATTAGGTGTACCTAGTTAGTTATACATGGCAACGAATACAGCCTGTGGATCTTAATCCTTTAAAATTGGCTAAGCGGTGGCAGTCCTTGCTCTCCGCTTTGCCATTAGCCTCGCTAATGATTTTACTTGTTTGCCGTGTTTCTTTTGTGTTTTTCAGACCTGCCAATGATACTTGTGGTCTAAAGGACCTTCTTAAAGCTAAAATAATTTTAAAACCTTGCAGCAAAAGAAATAAAAATTCTATTCATATGAATAAGTGTATTTCATTTTAGAAAAACAATTATTTCAAAACAAGTTAAAGAGCCATTTTAAATTAAAAATTATGCCTCTATTATCAGATATTGTATTTTACTCTATTTTAGAGTTAAAATAGCTATGGCTGGAGATGCTCTTAGAATTCTTAGGTGTCCACATACACGTAGGGATGTATTTATATACACATTTTAATGGGACCAGATAGTTAGTTAGAATTTTTTAGGTGTACCTAGTTAGTTATACATGGCAACGCAACATCCTGTGATCTTAATCCCTTTAAAATTGGCCAAGCCGTGGCAGTCCTGCTTCTTACCATTAGCCTTAATGATTTTACTTGTTTGCCGTGTTTCTTTTGTGTTTTTCAGACCTGCCAGGATACTAGGTTCTAAAGGACCTTCTTAAAGCTAAAATAATTTTAAAACCTTTGCAGCAAAAGAAATAAAATTCTATTCATATGAATAAGTGTATTTCATTTTAGAAAAACAATTATTTAAAAACAAGTTAAAGAGCCATTTTAAATTAAAATTATGCCTCTATTATCGATATTGTATTTTACTCTATTTTAGAGTTAAAAATAGCTATGGCTGGAGATGCTCTTAGAATTTCTTAGGTGTACCCAAGTTATACACGTAGGGATGTATTTATATACACATTTTAATGGGACCAGATAGTTACTTAGAATTTTTAGGTGTACCTAGTTAGTTATACATGGCAACGCAACAGCCCGTGATCTTAATCCCTTTAAAATTGGCTGCTGTGGCAGTCCTTGCTCTCCGCTTGCCATTAGCCTGCTAATGATTTTACTGTCTTGCCGGTGTTTCTTTTGTGTTTTTCAGACCTGGCAGTGATACTAGGTTCTAAAGGACCTTCTTAAAGCTAAAATAATTTTAAAACCTTTGCAGCAAAAGAAATAAAAATTCTATTCATATGAATAAGTGTATTTCATTTTAAAAAAAACAATTATTTCAAAACAAGTTAAAGAGCCATTTTAAATTAAAATTTATGCCTCTATTATCAGATACTGTATTTTACTCTATTTTAGTTAAAAATAGCTATGGCTGGAGATGCTCTTAGAATTTCTTAGGTGTAAGTTATACACGTAGGGATGTATTTATATACACATTTTAATGGGACCTATTAGTTAGAATTCTTAGGTGTACCTAGTTAGTTATACATGGCAACGCAACAGCCTGTGATCTTAATCCCTTTAAAATAAGCGTGGCAGTTTACTTTGCCATTAGCCTAATGATTTTACTCTTTGTTTCTTTTGTGTTTTCAGACTGCCATGATACTAGGGTTCTAAAGGACCTTCTTAAAGCTAAAATAATTTTAAAACCTTTTGCAGCAAAAGAAATAAAAATTCTATTCATATGAATAAGTGTATTTCATTTTAGAAAAAACAATTATTTCAAAACAAGTTAAAGAGCCATTTTAAATTAAAATTATGCCTCTATTATCAGATAATGTGATTTTACTCTATTTTAGAGTTAAAAATAGCTATGGCTGGAGATGCTCTTAGAATTTCTTAGGTGTACCAGTTATACACGTAGGGATGTATTTATATACACATTTTAATGGGACCAGATAGTTACTTAGAATTTTTAGGTGTACCTAGTTAGTTATACATGGCAACTAGCCTGTGGATCTTAATCCCTTTAAAATTGGCCAAGCTGCAGTCCTTGCTCTCCGCACCATTAGCCTGCTAATGATTTTACTTGTTTGCCGGTGTGTTTTTTTGTGTTTTTCAGACCTGCCAGTGATACTAGGGTTCTAAAGGACCTTCTTAAAGCTAAAATAATTTTAAAACCTTTGCAGCAAAAGAAATAAAAATTCTATTCATATGAATAAGTGTATTTCATTTTAAAAAACAATTATTTAAAAGTTAAAGAGCCATTTTAAATTAAAAATTATGCCTCTATTATCAGATACTGTATTTTACTCTATTTTTGAGTTAAAAATAGCTATGGCTGGAGATGCTCTTAGAATTTCTTAGGTGTACCCACTTATACATGTAGGGATGTATTTATATACACATTTTAATGGGACCAGATAGTTACTTAGAATTTTTAGGTGTACCTAGTTAGTTATACATGGCAACGAACAGCCTGTGATCTTAATCCCTTTAAAATTGGCCAAGCGGTGGCAGTCCTTGCTCTTCGCTTGCCATTAGCCTGCAAATGATTTTACTTGCTTTCCGTTGTTTTTTTTGTGTTTTTCAGACCTCCCAGTGATACTAAGGTTCTAAAGGACCTTCTTAAAGCTAAAATAATTTTAAAACCTTTGCAGCAAAAGAAATAAAAATTCTATTCATATGAATAAGTGTATTTCATTTTAAAAAAAACATTATTAAAAACAAGTTAAAGAGCCATTTTAAATTAAAAATTATGCCTCTATTATCAGATACTGTATTTTACTCTATTTTAGAGTTAAAAATAGCTATGGCTGAGATGCTCTTAGAATTTTTAGGTGTACCCACATGTGGATCTTTTAATCCAGATAAATTTTGGCCTAGTTAGTTATACATGGCAGTCCTGCTCTCCCGACCATTAGCTTGCTTAATGATTTTACTTGTTTCTGGGTGTTTTTGTGTTTTTTCAGACCTGCCAGTGATACTAGGGTTCTAAAGGACCTTCTTAAAGCTAAAATAATTTTAAAACCTTTGCAGCAAAAGAAATAAAAATTCTATTCATATGAATAAGTGTATTTCATTTTTTAAAAAACAATTATTTCAAAACAAGTTAAAGAGCCATTTTAAATTAAAAATTATGCCTCTATTATCGATATGTATTTTACTCTATTTTAGAGTTAAAAATAGCTATGGCTGGAGATGCTCTTAGAATTTCTTAGGTGTACCCAGTTATACACGTAGGGATGTATTTATATACACATTTTAATGGGACCAGATAGTTACTTAGAATTTTAGTGTACCTAGTTAGTTATACATGGCAACGCAACAGCCCGGGATCTTAATCCCTTTAAAATTGGCCAAGCGTGGCAGTCCTTGCTCCGCTGCCATTAGCTCTAATGATTTTACTTGCTTTGTGGTTTCTTTTGTGTTTTTCAGACCTGCCAATGATACTAGGGTTCTAAAGGACCTTCTTAAAGCTAAAATAATTTTAAAACCTTTGCAGCAAAAGAAATAAAAATTCTATTCATATGAATAAGTGTATTTCATTTTAAAAAAAACAATTATTTCAAAAACAAGTTAAAGAGCCATTTTAAATTAAAAATTATGCCTCTATTATCAGATACTGTATTTTACTCTATTTTAGAGTTAAAAATAGCTATGGCTGGAGATGCTCTTAGAATTTCTTAGGTGTACCCAGTTATACACGTAGGGATGTATTTATATACACATTTTAATGGGACCAGATAGTTACTTAGAATTGTTTAGGTGTACCTAGTTAGTTATACATGGCAACGCAACAGCCTGTGATCTTAATCCCTTTAAAATTGGCCAAGCGGTGGCAGTCCTTGCTCTCCGCACCATTAGCCTGCGAATGATTTTACTTGCTTGCCGGTGTTTATTTTTGTGTTTTTCAGACCTGCCAGTGATACTAGGGTTCTAAAGGACCTTCTTAAAGCTAAAATAATTTTAAAAACCTTTGCAGAAAAGAAATAAAATTCTATTCATATGAATAAGTGTATTTCATTTTAGAAAAAAACAATTATTTAAAAAAAAAGTTAAAGAGCCATTTTTAAATTAAAAATTATGCCTCTATTATCAGATATTGTATTTTACTCTATTTTAGAGTTAAAAATAGCTATGGCTGGAGATGCTCTTAGAATTTCTTAGGTACCCAGTTATACACGTAGGGATGTATTTATATACACATTTCAATGGGACCAGATAGTTACTTAGAATTTCTTAGGTGTACCTAGTTAGTTATACATGGCAACGCAAATGCCGGTGATCTTAATCCCTTTAAAATTGGCTGCTGTGGCAGTCCTTGCTCCCGCCATTAGCCTGCTAATGATTTTACTTGCTCTGCCGGTGTTTCTTTTGTGTTTTTCAGACCTGCAGTGATACTAGGTTCTAAAGGACCTTCTTAAAGCTAAAATAATTTTAAAAACTTTGCAGCAAAAGAAATAAAAATTCTATTCATATGAATAAGTGTATTTCATTTTAAAAAACAATTATTTAAAAACAAGTTAAAGAGCCATTTTAAATTAAAAATTATGCCTCTATTATCGATACTATATTTTACTCTATTTTAGAGTTAAAAATAGCTATGGCTGGAGATGCTTTTAATTTCTTAGTGTACCATGTGATCTTAATCCCTTAAAAGGCTACAAGCGTGGCAGTCCTTGTTTCCTATTCTTAGCCGCAATGATTTTACTTGTTTGCCTGTTTCTTTTTGTGTTTTTCAGATTCAAGTGATACTAGGGTTCTAAAGGACCTTCTTAAAGCTAAAATAATTTTAAAAACCTTTGCAGCAAAAGAAATAAAAATTCTATTCATATGAATAAGTGTATTTCATTTTAAAAAACAATTATTTAAAAAAAAAGTTAAAGAGCCATTTTTAAATTAAAAATTATGCCTCTAATATCAGATACTGTATTTTACTCTATTTTAGAGTTAAAAATAGCTATGGCTGGAGATGCTCTTAGAATTTCTTAGGTGTACCCAGTTATACACGTAGGGATGTATTTATATACACATTTTAATGGGACCAGATAGTTACTTAGAATTTCTTAGGTGTACCTAGTTAGTTATACATGGCAACGCAACAGCCTGTGATCTTAATCCCTTTAAAATTGGCCAAGCGGTGGCAGTCCTTGCTCTCCGATTGCCATTAGCCTGCTAATGATTTTACTTGCTTGCCGGTATTTTTTTTGTGTTTTTTCAGACCTGGCAGTGATACTAGGGTTCTAAAGGACCTTCTTAAAGCTAAAATAATTTTAAAAACCTTTGCAGCAAAAGAAATAAAAATTCTATTCATATGAATAAGTGTATTTCATTTTAGAAAAAACAATTATTTCAAAAAAACAAGTTAAAGAGCCATTTTTAAATTAAAAATTGTGCCTCTAATATCGATATCAGATTTTACTCTATTTTTGAGATAAAAATAGCTATGGCTGGAGATGCTCTTAGAATTTCTTAGGTGTACCCACTTATACATGTAGGGATGTATTTATATACACATTTTAATGGGACCAGATAGTTAGTTAGAATTGATTAGGTGTACCTAGTTAGTTATACATGGCAACGCAACAGCCTGGATCTTAATCCCTTTAAAATTGGCTGCGGTGGCAGTCCTTGCTCTTCCCTTGCCATTAGCCTGCGAATGATTTTACTTGCTTGCCGGTGTTTATTTTTGTGTTTTTCAGACCTACCAGTGATACTAGGGTTCTAAAGGACCTTCTTAAAGCTAAAATAATTTTAAAAACCTTTGCAGCAAAAGAAATAAAAATTCTATTCATATGAATAAGTGTATTTCATTTTAGAAAAAAACAATTATTTCAAAAAAACAAGTTAAAGAGCCATTTTAAATTTAAAATTATGCCTCTAATATCAGATACTGTATTTTACTCTATTTTAGAGTTAAAAATAGCTATGGCTGGAGATGCTCTTAGAATTTCTTAGGTGTACCTAGTTATACACGTAGGGATGTATTTATATACACATTTTAATGGGACCAGATAGTTACGTAGAATTCTTAGGTGTACCTAGTTCGTTATACATGGCAACGCAACAGCCCGTGATATTAATCCCTTTAAAATTGGCTAAGCGGTGGCAGTCCTTGCTCTCCGCTTGCCATTAGCTTGCGAATGATTTTACTGTCTTGCCGGTGTTTCTGTTTGTGTTTTTCAGGCCTGCCAGTGATACTAGGGTTCTAAAGGACCTTCTTAAAGCTAAAATAATTTTAAAAACCTTTGCTGCAAAAGAAATAAAAATTCTATTCATATGAATAAGTGTATTTCATTTTAGAAAAAACAATTATTTCAAAAAAACAAGTTAAAGAGCCATTTTTAAATTAAAAATTATGCCTCTAATATCAGATACTGTATTTTACTCTATTTTAGAGTTAAAAATAGCTATGGCTGGAGATGCTCTTAGAATTTCTTAGGTGTACCCAGTTATACACGTAGGGATGTATTTATATACACATTTTAATGGGACCAGATAGTTAGTTAGAATTGATTAGGTGTACCTAGTTAGTTATACATGGCAACGCAACAGCCTGCGATCTTAATCCCTTTAAAATTGGCTGCTGGCAGTCCTTGCTCTTTGCCATTAGCCTGCTAATGATTTTACTTGCTTGCCGTTTTCTTTTGTGTTTTTCAGACCTGCTGATACTAGGGTTCTAAAGGACCTTCTTAAAGCTAAAATAATTTTAAAACCTTTGCAGCAAAAGAAATAAAATTCTATTCATATGAATAAGTGTATTTCATTTTAGAAAAACAATTATTTCAAAACAAGTTAAAGAGCCATTTTAAATTAAAAATTATGCCTCTATTATCGATAATCAGATTTTACTCTATTTTAGAGTTAAAATAGCTATGGCTGGAGATGCTCTTAGAATTTCTTAGGTGTACCCAGTTATACACGTAGGGATGTATTTATATACACATTTTAATGGGACCAGATAGTTACTTAGAATTTTTAGGTGTACCTAGTTAGTTATACATGGCAACGCAAAGCCTGGATCTTAATCCTTTAAAATTGGCGGTGGCAGTCCTTGCTCTCCGCCCATTAGCCCTAATGATTTTACTTGCTTGCCGGTGTTTTTTTGTGTTTTTCAGACCTGCCAGTGATACTAGGGTTCTAAAGGACCTTCTTAAAGCTAAAATAATTTTAAAACCTTTGCAGCAAAAGAAATAAAATTCTATTCATATGAATAAGTGTATTTCATTTTAGAAAAACAATTATTTAAAAAAAGTTAAAGAGCCATTTTAAATTAAAAATTATGCCTCTATTATCGATATTGTATTTTACTCTATTTTAGAGTTAAAAATAGCTATGGCTGGAGATGCTCTTAGAATTTCTTAGGTGTACCCAGTTATACACGTAGGGATGTATTTATATACACATTTTAATGGGACCAGATAGTTACTTAGATTTTTAGGTGTACCTAGTTAGTTATACATGGCAACGCAACAGCCCGTGATCTTAATCCCTTTAAAATTGGCAAGCGGTGGCAGTCCTTGCTCTCCGCCATTAGCCTCTAATGATTTTACTTGCTTTGCCGGTGTTTCTTTGTGTTTTTCAGACCTGCCAGTGATACTAGGGTTCTAAAGGACCTTCTTAAAGCTAAAATAATTTTAAAACCTTTGCAGCAAAAGAAATAAAAATTCTATTCATATGAATAAGTGTATTTCATTTTAGAAAACAATTATTTCAAAAACAAGTTAAAGAGCCATTTTAAATTAAAATTATGCCTCTATTATCGATACTATATTTTACTCTATTTTAGAGTTAAAAATAGTTATGGCTGGAGATGCTTTTAGAATTTCTTAAGTGTACCATGTGATCTTAATCCCTTAAAGTTTGGCCAAGCGGTGGCAGTCCTTGCTCTCCGATTGCCATTAGCCTGCGAATGATTTTACTTGCTTGCCGGTATTTTTTTGTGTTTTTCAGACCTGCCAGTGATACTAGGGTTCCAAAGGACCTTCTTAAAGCTAAAATAATTTTAAAACCTTTGCAGCAAAAGAAATAAAATTCTATTCATATGAATAAGTGTATTTCATTTTAGAAAAAACAATTATTTCAAAAAAACAAGTTAAAGAGCCATTTTTAAATTAAAAATTATGCCTCTATTATCAGATACTGTATTTTACTCTATTTTAGAGTTAAAAATAGCTATGGCTGGAGATGCTCTTAGAATTTCTTAGGTGTACCCAGTTATACATGTAGGGATGTATTTATATACACATTTTAATGGGACCAGATAGTTACTTAGAATTTTAGGTGTACCTAGTTAGTTATACATGGCAACGCAACAGCCTGTGATCTTAATCCCTTTAAAATTGGCCAAGCGGTGGCAGTCCTTGCTCTCGCTACCATTAGCCTAATGATTTTACTTGCTTGCCGTGTTTATTTTTGTGTTTTTCAGACCTGCCAGTGATACTAGGGTTCTAAAGGACCTTCTTAAATCTAAAATAATTTTAAAACCTTTGCAGAAAAGAAATAAAATTCTATTCATATGAATAAGTGTATTTCATTTTAGAAAAAACAATTATTTAAAAAAAAGTTAAAGAGCCATTTTAAATTAAAAATTATGCCTCTATTATCAGATATTGTATTTTACTCTATTTTAGAGTTAAAAATAGCTATGGCTGGAGATGCTCTTAGAATTTCTTAGGTGTACCCAGTTATACACGTAGGGATGTATTTATATACACATTTTAATGGGACCAGATAGTTACTTAGATTTTCTTAGGTGTACCTAGTTAGTTATACATGGCAACGCAAATGCCTGTGATCTTAATCCCTTTAAAATTGGCTGCAAGCGGTGGCAGTCCTTGCTCGCTTGCCATTAGCCTAATGATTTTACTGTCTTGCCGGTGTTTCTTTTTGTGTTTTTCAGACCTGGCAGTGATACTAGGGTTCTTAAGGACCTTCTTAAAGCTACAATAATTTTAAAAAAATTTGCAGCAAAAGAAATAAAAATTCTATTCATATGAATAAGTGTATTTCATTTTAAAAAAACATAATTAAAAACAAGTTAAAGAGCCATTTTAAATTTAAAAATTATGCCTCTATTATCAGATACTATATTTTACTCTATTTTAGAGTTAAAAATAGCTATGGCTGGAGATGCTCTTAGAATTTCTTAGGTGTACCATGTGATCTTAATCCCTTTAAAGTTGGCTGCTGTGGCAGTCCTTGCTCCCATTGCCATTAGCCTTGAATGATTTTACTTGCTTGCCGGTGTTTCTTTTTGTGTTTTTCAGACCTGCCAGTGATACTAGGGTTCTAAAGGACCTTCTTAAAGGTAAAATAATTTTAAAACCTTTGCAGCAAAAGAAATAAAATTCTATTCATATGAATAAGTGTATTTCATTTTTTAAAAACAATTATTTCAAAACAAGTTAAAGAGCCATTTTTAAATTAAAAATTATGCCTCTAATATCAGATACTGTATTTTAATCTATTTTAGAGTTAAAAATAGCTATGGCTGGAGATGCTCTTAGAATTTCTTAGGTGTACCCAGTTATACACGTAGGGATGTATTTATATACACATTTTAATGGGACCAGATAGTTACTTAGAATTTTTAGGTGTACCTAGTTAGTTATACATGGCAACGCAACAGCCGTGATCTTAATCCCTTTAAAATTGGCCAAGCGGTGGCAGTCCTTGCTCTCGCTACCATTAGCCTGCGAATGATTTTACTTGCTTGCCGGTATTTTTTTGTGTTTTTTCAGACCTGCCAGTGATACTAGGGTTCCAAAGGACCTTCTTAAAGCTAAAATAATTTTAAAACCTTTGCAGCAAAAGAAATAAAATTCTATTCATATGAATAAGTGTATTTCATTTTAAAAAACAATTATTTCAAAACAAGTTAAAGAGCCATTTTAAATTAAAAATTATGCCTCTATTATCGATATCTTTTTTACTCTATTTTAGAGTTAAAAATAGCTATGGCTGGAGATGCTCTTAGAATTTCTTAGGTGTACCCAGTTATACACGTAGGGATGTATTTATATACACATTTTAATGGGACCAGATAGTTACTTAGAATTTTTAGGTGTACCTAGTTAGTTATACATGGCAACGCAACAGCCCGTGATCTTAATCCCTTTAAAATTGGCTGCTGGTGGCAGTCCTTGCTCTCGCTGCCATTAGCCTGAATGATTTTACTTGCTTGCCGGTGTTTCTTTTGTGTTTTTCAGACCTGCCAGTGATACTAGGGTTCTAAAGGACCTTCTTAAAGCTAAAATAATTTTAAAACCTTTGCAGCAAAAGAAATAAAATTCTATTCATATGAATAAGTGTATTTCATTTTAGAAAAACAATTATTTCAAAAACAAGTTAAAGAGCCATTTTAAATTAAAAATTATGCCTCTAATATCGATATTGTATTTTACTCTATTTTAGAGTTAAAAATAGCTATGGCTGGAGATGCTCTTAGAATTTCTTAGGTGTACCCAGTTATACACGTAGGGATGTATTTATATACACATTTTAATGGGACCAGATAGTTAGTTAGAATTGATTAGGTGTACCTAGTTAGTTATACATGGCAACGCAACAGCCTGTGATCTTAATCCCTTTAAAATTGGCTGCTGGCAGTCCTCTCCGCTTGCCATTAGCCTGCTAATGATTTTACTTCTTGCCGGTGTTTCTTTTGTGTTTTTCAGACCTGCCATGATACTAGGGTTCTAAAGGACCTTCTTAAAGCTAAAATAATTTTAAAACCTTTGCAGCAAAAGAAATAAAAATTCTATTCATATGAATAAGTGTATTTCATTTTAGAAAAACAATTATTTCAAAAAAACAAGTTAAAGAGCCATTTTAAATTAAAAATTATGCCTCTATTATCGATAATGTATTTTACTCTATTTTAGAGTTAAAATAGCTATGGCTGGAGATGCTCTTAGAATTTCTTAGGTGTACCCAGTTATACACGTAGGGATGTATTTATATACACATTTTAATGGGACCAGATAGTTACTTAGAATTTTTAGGTGTACCTAGTTAGTTATACATGGCAACGCAACAGCCTGTGATCTTAATCCCTTTAAAATTGGCTGCGTGGCAGTCCTTGCTCCGCTACCATTAGCCTAATGATTTTACTTGCTTGCCGGTGTTTATTTTGTGTTTTTCAGACCTGCCAGTGATACTAGGGTTCTAAAGGACCTTCTTAAAGCTAAAATAATTTTAAAACCTTTGCAGCAAAAGAAATAAAAATTCTATTCATATGAATAAGTGTATTTCATTTTAGAAAAAACAATTATTTCAAAAAAGTTAAAGAGCCATTTTAAATTAAAAATTATGCCTCTATTATCAGATATTGTATTTTACTCTATTTTAGAGTTAAAAATAGCTATGGCTGGAGATGCTCTTAGAATTTCTTAGGTGTACCCAGTTATACACGTAGGGATGTATTTATATACACATTTTAATGGGACCAGATAGTTACTTAGAATTTCTTAGGTGTACCTAGTTAGTTATACATGGCAACGCAACAGCCTGTGATCTTAATCCCTTTAAAATTGGCCAAGCTGGCAGTCCTTGCTCCGCTTGCCATTAGCCTGCGAATGATTTTACTTGCTTGCCGGTGTTTTTTTTGTGTTTTTCAGACCTACCAGTGATACTAAGGTTCTAAAGGACCTTCTTAAAGCTAAAATAATTTTAAAAACCTTTGCAGCAAAAGAAATAAAAATTCTATTCATATGAATAAGTGTATTTCATTTTAGAAAAAAACAATTATTTCAAAAAAACAAGTTAAAGAGCCATTTTAAATTAAAAATTATGCCTCTATTATCAGATACTGTATTTTACTCTATTTTAGAGTTAAAAATAGCTATGGCTGGAGATGCTCTTAGAATTTCTTAGGTGTACCATGTATCTTAATGGGACCTTTAAGAATTGGGTGTACCTAGTTAGTTATACATGGCACCTTGCTCCGCTTGCCATTAGCCTGCGAATGATTTTACTTGCTTGCCGGTGTTTCTTTTTGTGTTTTTCAGACCTGCCAGTGATACTAGGGTTCTAAAGGACCTTCTTAAAGCTAAAATAATTTTAAAACCTTTGCAGCAAAAGAAATAAAAATTCTATTCATATGAATAAGTGTATTTCATTTTAGAAAAAAACAATTATTTCAAAAAAACAAGTTAAAGAGCCATTTTTAAATTAAAAATTATGCATCTATTATCATATATTGTATTTTACTCTATTTTAAAGTTAAAAATAGCTATGGCTGGAGATGCTCTTAGAATTTCTTAGGTGTACCCAGTTATACACGTAGGGATGTATTTATATACACATTTTAATGGGACCAGATAGTTACTTAGAATTTCTTAGGTGTACCTAGTTAGTTATACATGGCAACGCAACAGCCCGTGATCTTAATCCCTTTAAAATTGGCTGCGGTGGCAGTCCTTGCTCCGCTTGCCATTAGCCTGAAATGATTTTACTTTTGCGGTGTTTCTTTTTGTGTTTTTCAGACCTGCCAGTGATACTAGGGTTCTAAAGGACCTTCTTAAAGCTAAAATAATTTTAAAAACCTTTGCAGCAAAAGAAATAAAAATTCTATTCATATGAATAAGTGTATTTCATTTTAGAAAAAACAATTATTTCAAAACAAGTTAAAGAGCCATTTTTAAATTAAAAATTATGCCTCTATTATCAGATACTGTATTTTACTCTATTTTAGAGTTAAAAATAGCTATGGCTGAGATGCTCTTAGAATTTCTTAAGTACCATGTGATCTTTTAATACCTTTAAAGTTTGGCTGGGTGGCAGTCCTTGCTCCGCTTGCCATTAGCCTCTAATGATTTTACTTGCTTTGTTTTCTTTTTGTGTTTTTCAGACCTGCCAGTGATACTAGGGTTCTAAAGGACCTTCTTAAAGCTAAAATAATTTTAAAACCTTTGCAGCAAAAGAAATAAAAATTCTATTCATATGAATAAGTGTATTTCATTTTAGAAAACAATTATTTCAAAACAAGTTAAAGAGCCATTTTAAATTAAAAATTATGCCTCTATATCGATACTGTATTTTACTCTATTTTAGAGTTAAAAATAGCTATGGCTGGAGATGCTCTTAGAATTTCTTAGGTGTACCCAGTTATACACGTAGGGATGTATTTATATACACATTTTAACAGGACCAGATAGTTACTTAGAATTTTAGGTGTACCTAGTTAGTTATACATGGCAACGCAACAGCTCTGTGATCTTAATCCCTTTAAAATTGGCCAAGCGTGGCAGTCCTTGCTCTCCGCCCATTAGCCCTAATGATTTTACTTGCTTGCCGGTGTTTATTTTTGTGTTTTTCAGACCTACCAGTGATACTAGGGTTCTAAAGGACCTTCTTAAAGCTAAAATAATTTTAAAAACCTTTGCAGCAAAAGAAATAAAAATTCTATTCATATGAATAAGTGTATTTCATTTTAGAAAAAAACAATTATTTCAAAAAAACAAGTTAAAGAGCCATTTTAAATTAAAAATTATGCCTCTAATATCAGATACTGTATTTTACTCTATTTTAGAGTTAAAAATAGCTATGGCTGGAGATGCTCTTAGAATTTCTTAGGTGTACCTAGTTATACACGTAGGGATGTATTTATATACACATTTTAATGGGACCAGATAGTTACTTAGAATTTCTTAGGTGTACCTAGTTCGTTATACATGGCAACGCAACAGCCCGTGATATTAATCCCTTTAAAATTGGCTAAGCGGTGGCAGTCCTTGCTCTCCGCTTGCCATTAGCTTGCGAATGATTTTACTGTCTTGCCGGTGTTTCTGTTTGTGTTTTTCAGGCCTGCCAGTGATACTAGGGTTCTAAAGGACCTTCTTAAACCTAAAATAATTTTAAAAACCTTTGCTGCAAAAGAAATAAAAATTCTATTCATATGAATAAGTGTATTTCATTTTAGAAAAAACAATTATTTCAAAAAAACAAGTTAAAGAGCCATTTTTAAATTAAAAATTATGCCTCTAATATCAGATATTGTATTTTACTCTATTTTAGAGTTAAAAATAGCTATGGCTGGAGATGCTCTTAGAATTTCTTAGGTGTACCCAGTTATACACGTAGGGATGTATTTATATACACATTTTAATGGGACCAGATAGTTAGTTAGAATTGATTAGGTGTACCTAGTTAGTTATACATGGCAACGCAACAGCCTGTGATCTTAATCCCTTTAAAATTGGCTGCGTGGCAGTCCTTGCTCTGCCATTAGCCTCTAATGATTTTACTTGCTTGCCGTGTTTCTTTTTGTGTTTTTCAGACCTGCCAGTGATACTAGGGTTCTAAAGGACCTTCTTAAAGCTAAAATAATTTTAAAAACCTTTGCAGCAAAAGAAATAAAAATTCTATTCATATGAATAAGTGTATTTCATTTTAGAAAAACAATTATTTCAAAAAAAAAGTTAAAGAGCCATTTTTAAATTAAAAATTATGCCTCTATTATCAGATACTGTATTTTACTCTATTTTAGAGTTAAAAATAGCTATGGCTGGAGATGCTCTTAGAATTTCTTAGGTGTACCCAGTTATACACGTAGGGATGTATTTATATACACATTTTAATGGGACTAGATAGTTACTTAGAATTTTTAGGTGTACCTAGTTAGTTATACATGGCAACGCAACAGCCTGTGATCTTAATCCCTTTAAAATTAGCCAAGCGGTGGCAGTCCTTGCTCTCCGCTTACCATTAGCCTGCGAATGATTTTACTTGCTTGCCGGTGTTTATTTTTGTGTTTTTCAGACCTGCCAGTGATACTAGGGTTCTAAAGGACCTTCTTAAAGCTAAAATAATTTTAAAAACCTTTGCAGCAAAAGAAATAAAAATTCTATTCATATGAATAAGTGTATTTCATTTTAGAAAAAACAATTATTTCAAAAAAACAAGTTAAAGAGCCATTTTTAAATTAAAAATTATGCCTCTATTATCAGATATTGTATTTTACTCTATTTTAGAGTTAAAAATAGCTATGGCTGGAGATGCTCTTAGAATTTCTTAGGTGTACCCAGTTATACACGTAGGGATGTATTTATATACACATTTTAATGGGACCAGATAGTTACTTAGAATTTCTTAGGTGTACCTAGTTAGTTATACATGGCAACGCAACAGCCTGTGATCTTAATCCCTTTAAAATTGGCCAAGCTGGTGGCAGTCCTTGCTCCCTTGCCATTAGCCTAAAATGATTTTACTTCCCGTGTTTCTTTTGTGTTTTTCAGACCTGCAGTGATACTAGGGTTCTAAAGGACCTTCTTAAAGCTAAAATAATTTTAAAACCTTTGCAGCAAAAGAAATAAAAATTCTATTCATATGAATAAGTGTATTTCATTTAAAAAAACTTATTTAAAAACAAGTTAAAGAGCCATTTTAAATTAAAAATTATGCCTCTATTATCGATACTTATATTTACTCTATTTTAGAGTTAAAAATAGTTATGGCTGGAGATGCTCTTAGAATTTCTTAGGTGTACCATGTGATCTTAATCCTTTAAAATTGGCTGCTGTGGCAGTCCTTGCTCTACCATTAGCCTGCTAATGATTTTACTTGCTTGCCGTGTTTCTTTTGTGTTTTTCAGACCTGCCAGTGATACTAGGGTTCTAAAGGACCTTCTTAAAGCTAAAATAATTTTAAAAACCTTTGCAGCAAAAGAAATAAAAATTCTATTCATATGAATAAGTGTATTTCATTTTAAAAAAAACAATTATTTCAAAAAACAAGTTAATGAGCCATTTTAAATTAAAAATTATGCCTCTATTATCAGATACTGTATTTTACTCTATTTTTGAGTTAAAATAGCTATGGCTGGAGATGCTCTTAGAATTTCTTAGGTGTACCCAGTTATACACGTAGGGATGTATTTATATACACATTTTAATGGGACTAGATAGTTACTTAGAATTTTTTAGGTGTACCTAGTTAGTTATACATGGCAACGCAACAGCCTGTGATCTTAATCCCTTTAAAATTGGCTGCTGTGGCAGTCCTTGCTCCGCTTACCATTAGCCTGCGAATGATTTTACTTGCTTGCCGGTGTTTATTTTTGTGTTTTTCAGACCTGCCAGTGATACTAGGGTTCTAAAGGACCTTCTTAAAGCTAAAATAATTTTAAAAACCTTTGCAGCAAAAGAAATAAAAATTCTATTCATATGAATAAGTGTATTTCATTTTAGAAAAAAAACAATTATTTCAAAAAAACAAGTTAAAGAGCCATTTTAAATTAAAAATTATGCCTCTATTATCGATATTGTATTTTACTCTATTTTAGAGTTAAAAATAGCTATGGCTGGAGATGCTCTTAGAATTTAGGTGTACCCAGTTATACACGTAGGGATGTATTTATATACACATTTTAATGGGACCAGATAGTTACTTAGAATTGATTAGGTGTACCTAGTTAGTTATACATGGCAACGCAACAGCCTGTGATCTTAATCCCTTTAAAATTGGCTGCTGTGGCAGTCCTTGCTCCGCTTGCCATTAGCCTGCTAATGATTTTACTTGCTCTGCCGGTGTTTCTTTTGTGTTTTTCAGACCTGCCAGTGATACTAGGGTTCTAAAGGACCTTCTTAAAGCTAAAATAATTTTAAAACCTTTGCAGCAAAAGAAATAAAAATTCTATTCATATGAATAAGTGTATTTCATTTTAAAAAAACAATTATTTCAAAAACAAGTTAAAGAGCCATTTTAAATTAAAAATTATGCCTCTATTATCGATATTGTATTTTACTCTATTTTAGAGTTAAAAATAGCTATGGCTGGAGATGCTCTTAGAATTTCTTAGGTGTACCCATTATCTTAATCCCATTTAAATTGGCTAAGCTAGTAGTTTTACCTGCTGCACTCATTAGCCTCATTAATGATTTTACTTGCTTGTCTGTGGTTTCTTTTGTGTTTTTCAGACCTGCCAGTGATACTAGGGTTCTAAAGGACCTTCTTAAAGCTAAAATAATTTTAAAACCTTTGCAGCAAAAGAAATAAAAATTCTATTCATATGAATAAGTGTATTTCATTTTAGAAAAACAATTATTTCAAAACAAGTTAAAGAGCCATTTTAAATTAAAAATTATGCCTCTATTATCGATATTGTATTTTACTCTATTTTAGAGTTAAAAATAGCTATGGCTAGAGATGCTCTTAGAATTTCTTAGGTGTACCCAGTATACACGTAGGGATGTATTTATATACACATTTTAATGGGACCAGATAGTTACTTAGAATTTTTAGGTGTACCTAGTTAGTTATACATGGCAACGCAACAGCCCGTGATCTTAATCCCTTTAAAATTGGCCAAGCGGTGGCAGTCCTTGCTCCGCTTACCATTAGCCTGCTGAATGATTTTACTTGCTTTGTTTATTTTGTGTTTTTCAGACCTGCCAGTGATACTAGGGTTCTAAAGGACCTTCTTAAAGCTAAAATAATTTTAAAACCTTTGCAGCAAAAGAAATAAAAATTCTATTCATATGAATAAGTGTATTTCATTTTAGAAAAACAATTATTTCAAAAAAGTTAAAGAGCCATTTTAAATTAAAAATTATGCCTCTATTATCGATATTGTATTTTACTCTATTTTAGAGTTAAAAATAGCTATGGCTGGAGATGCTCTTAGAATTTCTTAGGTGTACCCAGTTATACACGTAGGGATTCATTTATATACACATTTTAACGGGACTAGATAGTTACTTAGAATTTTTAGGTGTACCTAGTTAGTTATACATGGCAACGCAACAACCCGTGATCTTAATCCCTTTAAAATTGGCTGCAAGTGGCAGTCCTTGCTCTCCTGCCATTAGCCTGCTAATGATTTTACTTGCTTGCCGTGTTTCTTTTTGTGTTTTTCAGACCTGCCAGTGATACTAGGGTTCTAAAGGACCTTCTTAAAGCTAAAATAATTTTAAAACCTTTGCAGAAAAAGAAATAAAAATTCTATTCATATGAATAAGTGTATTTCATTTTAGAAAAAAACAATTATTAAAAAAAAAGTTAAAGAGCCATTTTTAAATTAAAAATTATGCCTCTATTATCAGATATTGTATTTTACTCTATTTTAGAGTTAAAAATAGCTATGGCTGGAGATGCTCTTAGAATTTCTTAGGTGTACCCAGTTATACACGTAGGGATGTATTTATATACACATTTTAATGGGACCAGATAGTTACTTAGAATTTCTTAGGTGTACCTAGTTAGTTATACATGGCAACGCAACAGCCGTGATCTTAATCCCTTTAAAATTGGCCAAGCGGTGGCAGTCCTTGCTCTCCGCTTGCCATTAGCCTGCGAATGATTTTACTGTCTTGCCGGTGTTTCTTTTGTGTTTTCAGACCCGCTGATACTAGGGTTCTAAAGGACCTTCTTAAAGCTAAAATAATTTTAAAACCTTTGCAGAAAAAAATTTATTCATATGAATAAGTGTATTTCATTTTAGAAAAAACAATTATTTCAAAACAAGTTAAAGAGCCATTTTTAAATTAAAAATTATGCCTCTAATATCAGATATTGTATTTTACTCTATTTTAGAGTTAAAAATAGCTATGGCTGGAGATGCTCTTAGAATTTCTTAGGTGTACCCAGTTATACACGTAGGGATGTATTTATATACACATTTTAATGGGACCAGATAGTTAGTTAGAATTGATTAGGTGTACCTAGTTAGTTATACATGGCAACGCAACAGCCCTGCGGATCTTAATCCCTTTAAAATTGGCTAAGCTGTGGCCTTGCTCTCCGCCATTAGCCTGCGAATGATTTTACTTGCTTGCCGGTGTTTCTTTTTGTGTTTTTCAGACCTGCCAGTGATACTAGGGTTCTAAAGGACCTTCTTAAAGCTAAAATAATTTTAAAAACCTTTGCAGCAAAAGAAATAAAAATTCTATTCATATGAATAAGTGTATTTCATTTTAGAAAAACAATTATTTCAAAAACAAGTTAAAGAGCCATTTTAAATTAAAAATTATGCCTCTATTATCGATATCGTATTTTACTCTATTTTAGAGTTAAAATAGCTATGGCTGGAGATGCTCTTAGAATTTCTTAGGTGTACCCAGCTATACACGTAGGGATGTATTTATATACACATTTTAATGGGACCAGATAGTTAGTTAGAATTTTAGGTGTACCTAGTTAGTTATACATGGCAACGCAACAGCCGGATCTTAATCCTTTTAAATTGGGCTGCGTGGCAGTCCTTGCTCTCCGCTTGCCATTAGCTCTAATGATTTTACTTGTTTGCCGGTGTTTCTTTTTGTGTTTTTCAGACCTGCCAGTGATACTAGGGTTCTAAAGGACCTTCTTAAAGCTAAAATAATTTTAAAACCTTTGCAGCAAAAGAAATAAAAATTCTATTCATATGAATAAGTGTATTTCATTTTAAAAACAATTATTTCAAAAACAAGTTAAAGAGCCATTTTAAATTAAAATTATGCCTCTAATATCGATAATCAGATTTTACTCTATTTTAGAGTTAAAAATAGCTATGGCTGAGATGCTCTTAGAATTTCTTAGGTGTACCCAGTTATACACGTAGGGATGTATTTATATACACATTTTAATGGGACCAGATAGTTAGTTAGAATTGATTAGGTGTACCTAGTTAGTTATACATGGCAACGCAATGTACCTGTGATCTTAATCCTTTAAAATTGGCTGCGGTGGCAGTCCTTGCTCCCTTGCCATTAGCCCATGAATGATTTTACTTGCTTGCCGGTGTTTCTTTTGTGTTTTTCAGACTCTGCAGCTGATACTAGGTTCTAAAGGACCTTCTTAAAGCTAAAATAATTTTAAAACCTTTGCAGAAAAGAAATAAAAATTCTATTCATATGAATAAGTGTATTTCATTTTAGAAAAAAACAATTATTTCAAAAAAGTTAAAGAGCCATTTTAAATTAAAAATTATGCCTCTAATATCGATATCAGTATTTTACTCTATTTTAGAGTTAAAATAGCTATGGCTGGAGATGCTCTTAGAATTTCTTAGGTGTACCCAAATATACACGGGATGTATTTATATACACATTTTAATGGGACCAGATAGTTAGTTAGAATTGATTAGGTGTACCTAGTTATTTATACATGGCAACGCAACAGCTTGTGATCTTAATCCTTTTAAAATTGGCTGTGGCAGTCCTGTTTCACTTTGCCATTAGCTAATGATTTTAGCCTGCTTTGCTTTTGTGTTTTCAGACTGCCGATTTAGGTTCTCTGACCTTTCTTTTGTTTTTTCAGACCTGCCGCTGATACTAGGGTTCTAAGGACCTTTAAAGCTAAAATAATTTTAAAACTATTGCAGCAAAAGAAATAAAAATCTATTCATATGAATAAGTGTTTCATTTTTAAAAAACAATTATTTTAAAACAAGTTAAAGCCATTTTAAATTAAAAATTATGCCTCTATTATCGATACTCTATTTTACTCTATTTTAGAGTTAAAAAATAGCTATGGCTGAGATGCTCTTAGAATTCTTAGGTGTACCCAGCTATACACGTAGGGATGTATTTATATACACATTTTAATGGGACCAGATAGTTACTTTAGAATTCTTAGGTGTACCTAGTTAGTTATACATGGCAACGCAACAGCCCTGATGGATCTTAATCCCTTTAAAATTGGCCAAGGGTGGCAGTCTTGCTCTCCATTAGCTCATGAATGATTTTACTTGCTTGCCGTGTTTCTTTTGTGTTTTTCAGACCTGCTGATACTAGGGTTCTAAAGGACCTTCTTAAAGCTAAAATAATTTTAAAAACTTTGCAGCAAAAGAAATAAAAATATTCATATGAATAAGTGTTTCATTTTAAAAACAATTATTTAAAAACAAGTTAAAGAGCCATTTTAAATTAAAAATTATGCCTCTATTATCGATACTCTATTTTACTCTATTTTAGAGTTAAAATAGCTATGCTGGAGATGCTCTTAGAATTTCTTAGGTGTACCCAGCTATACACGTAGGGATGTATTTATATACACATTTTAATGGGACCAGATAGTTATTTAGAATTTCTTAGTAAATTTAGTACTATACATATGTTATAAATGGCCTCAAGGATCAGGTGATCTTAATCCCTTTAAAATTGGCCAAGCGGTGGCAGTCCTTGTTCCCCGCTTGCCATTAGCCTAATGATTTTATTTCGGTTTGCCAGTGTTTTTTTGTGTTTTTCTAGACCTGCCAAAGATACTAGGGTTCTAAAGGACCTTCTTAAAGCTAAAATAATTTTAAAACCTTTGCATAAAAGAAATAAAAATCTATTCATATGAATAAGTGTTTCATTTTAAAAAAAACAATTATTTAAAAACAAGTTAAAGAGCCATTTTAAATTAAAAATTATGCCTCTATTATCAGATAATTTATTTTACTCTATTTTAGAGTTAAAATAAAGCTATGGCTGGAGATGCTCTTAGAATTCTTAGGTAAACCCAGCATACACGAGGGATGTATTTATATACACATTTTAATGGGACTAGATAGTTACTTTAATTTCTAGTGTACCTAGTTAGTTATACATGGCAACGAAAGAAGGATCTACCGGGATCTTAATCCTTTAAAATTGGCTGCTGGCAGTCCTTGCTCACTTCTGCCATTAGCCCCTAATGATTTTACGCTTGCCGCATGTTTCTTTGTGTTTTTCAGACTCGCCAAAGGATACTGTGGTTCTAAAGGACCTTCTTAAAGCTAAAATAATTTTAAAAACTGCAGCAAAAAAATAAAAATCTATTCATATGAATAATGTTTCATTTTAGAAAACACTATTTTAAAAAAGTTAAAGAGCCATTTTAAATTAAAATTATGCCTCTATTATCGATATAATGTGTATTTTAATCTATTTTGTGAGTTAAAATAGCTATGGCCGAGATGCTCTTAGAATTTTTAGTGTACCCAGCTATACACGTAGTGGGATGTATTTATACATTTAATG
>JAEACV010000844.1:0-19852 GCA_016432835.1 Brassica nigra
TACTACATGGCAACGCGATAGAAATGCGGATCTGCTAGGGATCTTAATCCCTTTAAAATTGGCCAAAGGTGGCAGTCCTGCTCTGCCATTAGGTCATCGATTGTTTAATCGGCTCACGTTGTTTCTACTTGCATATTTTCAGACCTGCCAAGGATTTCTAGGGTCCTAAAGGACCTTCTTAAAGCTAAAATAATTTTAAAACTATCAAAGCAAAAAACAATAATAATAAATATATTCATATGAATAAGTGTTTCATTTTAAAAACAATTATTTAAAAACAAGTTAAAGAGCCATTTTTAAATTAAAAATTATGCCTCTATTATCGACAGATTTTACTTTATTTTAGAGTTAAAATAGCTATGTCGGAGATGCTCTTAGAATTTCTTAGGTGTACCCAGCTATACACGTAGGGATGTATTTATATACACATTTTAATGGGACCAAATAGTTACTTAGAATTTCGTGACCTAGTTAGTTATACATGGCAACGCAACGGCTCAGGATCGGTGGGGATCTTAATCCTTTAATTGCTAAGCGTGGCAGTCCTTGCTCCCTCTTGCCATTAGCTATGAATGATTTTACGGGCTTGCCGTTGTTTCTTTTGTATTTTTCAGACCGCCAGATACTAGGGTTCTAAAGGACCTTCTAAAAGCTAAAATCATTTTAAAACTATTGCAGCAAAACAATAATAAATATATTCATATGAATAAGTGTTTCATTTTAAAAACAATTATTTAAAAACAAGTTAAAGAGCCATTTTAAAATAAAAATTATGCCTCTATCATCGATAATCAGATTTTACTCTATTTTAGAGTTAAAAATAGCTATGGCTGGAGATGCTCTTAGAATTTCTTAGGTGTACCCAGCTATACACGAGGGATGTATTTATATACACATTTTAATGGGACCAAATAGTTACTTAGAATTTCTTAGGTGTACCTAGTTAGTTATACATGGCAACGCAACAGCCTCAGGATCTACAGGGATCTTAATCCCTTTAGAATTGGCCAAGCGTGGCAGTCCTTGCTCCCGCTTACCATTAGCATGTAATGATTTTACTGGATTGCTGTTTCTTTTGTATTTTTCAGACCGCCAGGATACTAGGGTTCTAAAGGACCTTCTAAAAGCTAAAATCATTTTAAAACTATTGCAGCAAAAACAATAATAAATATATTCATATGAATAAGTGTTTTATTTTAGAAAAACAATTATTTAATAAAAGTTAAAGAGCCATTTTAAATTAAAAATTATGCCTCTATTATCGATAATCAGATTTTACTCTATTTTAGAGTTAAAAATAGCTATGGCTGGAGATGCTCTTAGAATTTCAGGTGTACCCAGCTATATTAGGGATGTATTTATATACACATTTTAATGGGACCAAATAGTTACTTAGAATTTCTTAGGTGTAGTTAGTTATACATGGCAACGCAAATCTGTGATCGGCAGGATCTTAATCCTTTAGAATTGGCTAAGCGTGGCAGTCCTTGCTCCCTTGCCATTAGCTCATGAATGATTTTACTGGCTTGCCAGGTTTCTTTTGTATTTTCAGCCATGGATACTAGGGTTCTAAAGGACCTTCTAAAAGCTAAAATCATTTTAAAAACTATTGCAGCAAAACAATAATAAATATATTCATATGAATAAGTGTTTCATTTTAGAAAAACAATTATTTAAAAACAAGTTAAAGAGCCATTTTAAAATAAAAATTATGCCTCTATTATCGATATCATTTTACTCTATTTTAGAGTTAAAATAATATGGCTGGAGATGCTCTTAGAATTTTTAGGTGTACCCATTATACACGTAGGGATGTATTTATATACACATTTTAATGGGACCAAATAGTTACTTAGAATTCTTGTGTACCTAGTTAGTTATACATGGCAACGCAACAGCCTCGGATCGGCAGGGATCTTAATCCTTTAAATTAGCTGCTGGCAGTCCTTGCTCTGCCATTAGCCCGCTAATGATTTTACCGCTTGCCGTTGTTTCTTTTGTATTTTCAGACCCGCTGATACTAGGGTTCTAAAGGACCTTCTAAAAGCTAAAATCATTTTAAAACTATTGCAGCAAAACAATAATAAATATATTCATATGAATAAGTGTTTCATTTTAGAAAAACAATTATTTAAAAAAAGTTAAAGAGCCATTTTAAATTAAAATTATGCCTCTATTATCGATAATCAGATTTTACTCTATTTTAGAGTTAAAAATAGCTATGGCTGGAGATGCTCTTAGAATTTCTTAGGTGTACCCAGTTATACACGTAGGGATGTATTTATATACACATTTTAATGGGACCAAATAGTTACTTAGAATTTCTTAGGTGTACCTAGTTAGTTATACATGGCAACGCAACCTTGGATCACTGGGGATCTTAATCCTTTAGCTGGCCGCGGCAGTCCTTGCTCCCTGGCCCATTAGCTCCATGAATGATTTTACTCGGCTTGCCAGTGTTTCTTTTGTATTTTTCAGACTGCCAAAGATACTAGGGTTCTAAAGGACCTTCTAAAAGCTAAAATCATTTTAAAACTATTGCAGCAAAACAATAATAAATATATTCATATGAATAAGTGTTTCATTTTAGAAAAACAATTATTTAAAAAAGTTAAAGAGCCATTTTAAATTAAAAATTATGCCTCTATTATCGATAATCAGATTTTACTCTATTTTAGAGTTAAAATAGCTATGGCTGGAGATGCTCTTAGAATTTCTTAGGTGTACCCAGTTATACACGTAGGGATGTATTTATATACACATTTTAATGGGACCAAATAGTTACTTAGAATTTCTTAGGTGTACCTAGTTAGTTATACATGGCAACGCAAACTGTGGATCTAAGGGATCTTAATCCCTTTAAAATTGGCTAAGCGTGGCAGTCCTTGCTCCCTTGCCATTAGCCTGCGAATGATTTTACTGGCTTGCCGTTTCTTTTGTATTTTCAGACCGCCAGTGATACTAGGGTTCTAAAGGACCTTCTAAAAGCTAAAATCATTTTAAAACTATTGCAGCAAAACAATAATAAATATATTCATATGAATAAGTGTTTTATTTTAGAAAACAATTATTTAAAAAAGTTAAAGAGCCATTTTAAATTAAAAATTATGCATCGATAATGTATTTTACTCTATTTTAGAGTTAAAATAGCTATGGCTGGAGATGCTCTTAGAATTTCTTAGGTGTACCCAGCTATACACGTAGGGATGTATTTATATACACATTTTAATGGGACCAAATAGTTACTTAGAATTTCTGGTGTACCTAGTTAGTTATACATGGCAACACAACGGTCAGGATCTACTGGGATCTTAATCCCTTTAAAATTAGCTGCTGTGGCAGTCCTTGCTCCGCTTGCCATTAGCCTTAATGATTTTAATCGATCCGCTGTTTCTTTTGTATTTTTCAGACTGCTGATACTAGGGTTCTAAAGGACCTTCTAAAAGCTAAAATCATTTTAAAACTATTGCAGCAAAACAATAATAAATATATTCATATGAATAAGTGTTTTATTTTAGAAAAACAATTATTTAAAAAGTTAAAGAGCCATTTTAAATTAAAAATTATGCCTCTATTATCGATAATCGATTTTACTCTATTTTAGAGTTAAAAATAGCTATGGCTGGAGATGCTCTTAGAATTTCTTAGGTGTACCCAGCATATACACGTAGGGATGTATTTATATACACATTTTAATGGGACCAAATAGTTACTTAGAATTTCTTAGGTGTACCTAGTTAGTTATACATGGCAACGAATACCAGGTGGATCGGGGATCTTAATCCCTTTAAAATTGGCTGCTGGCAGTCCTTGCTCTCCGCTTGCCATTAGCCCCTAATGATTTTACTGGCTTGCCGTTGTTTCTTTTTGTATTTTTCAGACTGCCAGTGATACTAGGGTTCTAAAGGACCTTCTAAAAGCTAAAATCATTTTAAAACTATTGCAGCAAAAAACAATAATAAATATATTCATATGAATAAGTGTTTCATTTTAGAAAAACAATTATTTAAAAACAAGTTAAAGAGCCATTTTAAATTAAAAATTATGCCTCTATTATCGATATCAGTTTTACTCTATTTTAGAGTTAAAATAGCTATGGCTGGAGATGCTCTTAGAATTTCTAGGTGTACCCAGTTATACACGTAGGGATGTATTTATATACACATTTTAATGGGACCAAATACTTAGAATTTTTAGGTGTACCTAGTTAGTTATACATGGCAACGCAACGTCTCCGGATCGGTGGGATCTTAATCCCTTTAGAATTTCAACTGCTGGCAGTCCTTGCTCCTCGCCATTAGCCTGCTAATGATTTTACTGGATTGCCGCTTTTCTTTTGTATTTTTCAGACCCGCTGATACTAGGGTTCTAAAGGACCTTCTAAAAGCTAAAATCATTTTAAAACTATTGCAGCAAAACAATAATAAATATATTCATATGAATAAGTGTTTCATTTTAGAAAAACAATTATTTAAAAACAAGTTAAAGAGCCATTTTAAAATAAAAATTATGCCTCTATTATCGATATCTGTATTTTACTCTATTTTAGAGTTAAAAATAGCTATGGCTGGAGATGCTCTTAGAATTTCTTAGGTGTACCCAATTATACACGTAGGGATGTATTTATATACACATTTTAATGGGACCAAATAGTTACTTAGAATTTCTAGGTGTACCTAGTTAGTTATACATGGCAACGAACAGCCTGGATCGGGGGATCTTAATCCCTTTAAAATTGGCTGTGGCAGTCCTTGCTCCGCCATTAGCCTTAATGATTTTACTGGCTTGCCGTGTTTCTTTTGTATTTTTCAGACCTGCCAGTGATACTAGGGTTCTAAAGGACCTTCTAAAAGCTAAAATCATTTTAAAACTATTGCAGCAAAAACAATAATAAATATATTCATATGAATAAGTGTTTCATTTTAGAAAACAATTATTTAAAAAAGTTAAAGAGCCATTTTAAATTAAAAATTATGCCTCTATTATCGATATCAGATTTTACTCTATTTTAGAGTTAAAAATAGCTATGGCTGGAGATGCTCTTAGAATTTCTGGTGTACCCAGTTATACACGTAGGGATGTATTTATATACACATTTTAATGGGACCAAATAGTTTAGAATTCTTAGGTGTACCTAGTTAGTTATACATGGCAACGCAACACCTCAGGGATCGGCTGGATCTTAATCCCTTTAAATTGGCCAAGCGTGGCAGTCCTTGCTCTCCTCTGCCATTAGCTCTGAATGATTTTACATGGATTGCACTGTTTCTTTTTGTATTTTTCAGACCTGCCAGGATACTAGGGTTCTAAAGGACCTTCTAAAAGCTAAAATCATTTTAAAACTATTGCAGCAAAAACAATAATAAATATATTCATATGAATAAGTGTTTTATTTTAGAAAAACAATTATTTAAAAAAAAGTTAAAGAGCCATTTTAAATTAAAAATTATGCCTCTATTATCGATATCAGATTTTACTCTATTTTAGAGTTAAAAATAGCTATGGCTGGAGATGCTCTTAGAATTTCTTAGGTGTACCCAGTTATACACGTAGGGATGTATTTATATACACATTTCAATGGGACCAGATAGTTACTTAGAATTTCTTAGGTGTACCTAGTTAGTTATACATGGCAACGAAACCGTGGATCGTCGGGATCTTAACCTTTAGAATGGCCGGGTGGCAGTCCTTGCTCCTCTGCCATTAGCTAATGATTTTACTGGCTTGCCAGTGTTTCTTTTTGTGTTTTTCAGACCTGCTAGTGATACTAGGGTTCTAAAGGACCTTCTAAAAGCTAAAATCATTTTAAAAAACTATTGCAGCAAAACAATAATAAATATATTCATATGAATAAGTGTTTCATTTTAGAAAAACAATTATTTAAAAAAAGTTAAAGAGCCATTTTAAAATTAAAAATTATGCCTCTATCATCGATATCAGTATTTTACTCTATTTTAGAGTTAAAAATAGCTATGGCTGGAGATGCTCTTAGAATTTCTTAGGTGTACCCAGTTATACACGTAGGGATGTATTTATATACACATTTTAATGGGACCAGATAGTTACTTAGAATTTCTTAGGTGTACCTAGTTAGTTATACATGGCAACGAACGTCCTGGGATCGCGGGATCTTAATCCCTTTAATTGGCTGCTGGCAGTCCTTGCTCTCCGCCCATTAGCCCTAATGATTTTACTTGATTGCTGTTTCTTTTGTATTTTTCAGACCTGCAGGATACTAGGGTTCTAAAGGACCTTCTAAAGCTAAAATCATTTTAAAACTATTGCAGCAAAACAATAATAAATATATTCATATGAATAAGTGTTTCATTTTAGAAAAACAATTATTTAAAAAAAAGTTAAAGAGCCATTTTAAATTAAAAATTATGCCTCTATTATCGATACTCAGATTTTACTCTATTTTAGAGTTAAAAAATAGCTATGGCTGGAGATGCTCTTAGAATTTCTTAGTGTACCCAGCTATACACGTAGGGATGTATTTATATACACATTTTAATGGGACCAAATAGTTACTTAGAATTTCTTAGTGTACCTAGTTAGTTATACATGGCAACGCAACGGTTCTGGATCATGGGATCTTATCCTTTAGAATTGGCTGTGGCAGTCCTTGCTCCCTTGCCATTAGTGAATGATTTTACTGCTTGCCGTTTCTTTTTGTATTTTTCAGACTGCCAGTGATACTAGGGTTCTAAAGGACCTTCTAAAAGCTAAAATCATTTTAAAACTATTGCAGCAAAACAATAATAAATATATTCATATGAATAAGTGTTTCATTTTAGAAAAACCATTATTTAAAAAAAAGTTAAAGAGCCATTTTAAAATAAAAATTATGCCTCTATTATCGATATCGATTTTACTCTATTTTAGAGTTAAAATAGCTATGGCTGGAGATGCTCTTAGAATTTCTTAGGTGTACCCAGTTATACACGAGGGATGTATTTATATACACATTTTAATGGGACCAAATAGCACTTAGAATTTCTTAGGTGTACCTAGTTAGTTATACATGGCAACGCAACGGTTCAGATCTACGGGATCTTAATCCCTTTAAATTGGCTGCTGTGGCAGTCCTTGCTCCCTGCCATTAGCATGCAATGATTTTACTGATTGTCTTTTTGTATTTTTCAGACCGCCAGTGATACTAGGGTTCTAAAGGACCTTCTAAAAGCTAAAATCATTTTAAAACTATTGCAGCAAAACAATAATAAATATATTCATATGAATAAGTGTTTATTTTAGAAAACAATTATTTAAAAAGTTAAAGAGCCATTTTAAATTAAAAATTATGCCTCTATTATCGATAATCAGATTTTACTCTATTTTAGAGTTAAAATAGCTATGGCTGAGATGCTCTTAGAATTTCTTAGGTGTACCAGTTATACACGTAGGGATGTATTTATATACACATTTTAATGGGACCAAATAGTTACTTAGAATTTCTTAGTGTACCTAGTTAGTTATACATGGCAACGCAACAGCCCAGGATCGGTGGGATCTTAATCCCTTTAAATTGGCTGCTGGGCAGTCCTTGCTCCGCCATTAGCCTCAATGATTTTACTGGTTTGCCGTTGTTTCTTTTGTATTTTTCAGACCTGCCATGATACTAGGGTTCTAAAGGACCTTCTAAAAGCTAAAATCATTTTAAAACTATTGCAGCAAAAACAATAATAAATATATTCATATGAATAAGTGTTTCATTTTAAAACAATTATTTAAAAAACAAGTTAAAGAGCCATTTTAAAATAAAAATTATGCCTCTATTATCGATACAGATTTTACTCTATTTTAGAGTTAAAATAGCTATGGCTGGAGATGCTCTTAGAATTTCTTAGGTGTACCCAATTATACACGAGGGATGTATTTATATACACATTTTAATGGGACCAAATAGTTACTTAGAATTTCTTAGGTGTACCTAGTTAGTTATACAAGGCAACACAACGGTCTCTGGATCGGCGGGATCTTAATCCCTTTAGAAAGCCAAGCTGGCAGTCCTTCCCTTGCCATTAGCCTAATGATTTTACCGATTTGCCGTTTTCTTTTGTATTTTTCAGACCTGCCAGTGATACTAGGGTTCTAAAGGACCTTCTAAAAGCTAAAATCATTTTAAAAACTATTGCAGCAAAACAATAATAAATATATTCATATGAATAAGTGTTTCATTTTAGAAAACAATTATTTAAAAAAAGTTAAAGAGCCATTTTAAAATAAAAATTATGCCTCTATTATCGATACTCAGATTTTACTCTATTTTAGAGTTAAAATAGCTATGGCTGGAGATGCTCTTAGAATTTCTTAGGTGTACCCAGCTATACACGAGGGATGTATTTATATACACATTTTAATGGGACCAAATAGTTACTTAGAATTTCTTAGTGTACCTAGTTAGTTATACATGGCAACGCAACAACTGTGGATCCGGGATCTTAATCCCTTTAGAATTAGCTGCTGTGGCAGTCCTTGCTCTCCGGCTGCCATTAGCTCTCATGAATGATTTTACTGGCTTGCTGTTTCTTTTGTATTTTTCAGACCTGCCAAGGATACTAGGGTTCTAAAGGACCTTCTAAAAGCTAAAATCATTTTAAAACTATTGCAGCAAAACAATAATAAATATATTCATATGAATAAGTGTTTCATTTTAGAAAAACAATTATTTAAAAACAAGTTAAAGAGCCATTTTAAAATAAAAATTATGCCTCTATCATGATAATCGTATTTTACTCTATTTTAGAGTTAAAAATAGCTATGGCTGGAGATGCTCTTAGAATTTCTTAGGTGTACCCAATATACACGTAGGGATGTATTTATATACACATTTTAATGGGACCAATATTACTTAGAATTTCTTAGGTGTACCTAGTTAGTTATACATGGCAACGAACGTCCAGGATCGGGGATCTTAATCCCTTTAAAATTGGCCAAGCGTGGCAGTCCTTGCTCTCTTGCCATTAGCCTCATGAATGATTTTACTGGTTGCTGTTTCTTTTGTATTTTTCAGACCTGCCAGTGATACTAGGGTTCTAAAGGACCTTCTAAAAGCTAAAATCATTTTAAAACTATCAGCAAAAAACAATAATAAATATATTCATATGAATAAGTGTTTCATTTTAGAAAACAATTATTTAAAAAGTTAAAGAGCCATTTTAAATTAAAAATTATGCCTCTATTATCGATAATCGATTTTACTCTATTTTAGAGTTAAAAATAGCTATGGCTGAGATGCTCTTAGAATTTCTTAGGTGTACCCAGCTATACACGTAGGGATGTATTTATATACACATTTTAATGGGACCAAATAGTTACTTAGAATTTCTTAGGTGTACCTAGTTAGTTGTACATGGCAACACAACGGTTCAGGATCTCTGGGATCTTAATCCCTTAGAATTGGCCAAGCTGCAGTCCTTGCTCTCCTCTGCCATTAGCCTCGAATGATTTTACCGATTGCCGTTGTTTCTTTTGTATTTTTCAGACCTGCCAGTGATACTAGGGTTCTAAAGGACCTCTAAAAGCTAAAATCATTTTAAAACTATTGCAGCAAAACAATAATAAATATATTCATATGAATAAGTGTTTCATTTTAGAAAAAACAATTATTTAAAAAAGTTAAAGAGCCATTTTAAATTAAAAATTATGCCTCTATTATCGATATCAGATTTTACTCTATTTTAGAGTTAAAAATAGCTATGGCTGGAGATGCTCTTAGAATTTCTTAGTGTACCCAGCTATACACGTAGGGATGTATTTATATACACATTTTAATGGGACCAAATAGTTACTTAGAATTTCTTAGGTATTATACAGTAACGGCAACACTCACTGGGATCTTAATCCTTTAATTCGCCAAGCTGGCAGTCCTTGCTTCTGCCATTAGCCTGCTAATGATTTTACTGGATTGCCGTGTTTCTTTTTGTATTTTTCAGACCTCCAAGGATACTAGGGTTCTAAAGGACCTTCTAAAAGCTAAAATCATTTTAAAACTATTGCAGCAAAAACAATAATAAATATATTCATATGAATAAGTGTTTCATTTTAGAAAAACAATTATTTAAAAAAAGTTAAAGAGCCATTTTAAATTAAAAATTATGCCTCTATTATCGATACAGATTTTACTCTATTTTAGTTAAAAATAAGCTATGGCTGGAGATGCTCTTAGAATTTCTTAGGTGTACCCAAATATACACGTAGGGATGTATTTATATACACATTTTAATGGGACCAAATAGTTACTTAGAATTTTTAGGTGTACCTAGTTAGTTATACATGGCAACGCAACAATCAGGATCAGGGATCTTAATCCTTTAGAATTGGCTAAGCCGGTGGCAGTCCTTGCTCTCCTCTTGCCATTAGCCTGCTAATGATTTTACGATTGCCGTTGTTTCTTTTGTATTTTTCAGACTGCCAGTGATACTAGGGTTCTAAAGGACCTTCTAAAAGCTAAAATCATTTTAAAACTATTGCAGCAAAACAATAATAAATATATTCATATGAATAAGTGTTTCATTTTAGAAAAACAATTATTTAAAAAAAGTTAAAGAGCCATTTTAAATTAAAAATTATGCCTCTATTATCGATATCAGATTTTACTCTATTTTAGAGTTAAAATAGCTATGGCTGAGATGCTCTTAGAATTTCTTAGGTGTACCCAGCTATACACGAGGATGTATTTA
The DNA here is from genome assembly GCA_016432835.1 of Brassica nigra. Lineage (NCBI taxonomy): Eukaryota > Viridiplantae > Streptophyta > Magnoliopsida > Brassicales > Brassicaceae > Brassica > Brassica nigra. Next base: position 10,686 of record JAEACV010000844.1, read on the forward strand.
TATACACATTTTAATGGGACCAAATAGTTACTTAGAATTTCTAGGTGTACCTAGTTAGTTATACATGGCAACGCAACATCGGATCGCTGGGATCTTAATCCCTTTAAATTAGCCGTGGCAGTCCTTGCTCCCTGCCATTAGCCTCGCAATGATTTTATTGATTGCCGGTTTCTTTTTGTATTTTTCAGACCTGCCAAGGATACTAGGGTTCTAAAGGACCTTCTAAAAGCTAAAATCATTTTAAAACTATTGCAAGCAAAACAATAATAAATATATTCATATGAATAAGTGTTTCATTTTAGAAAAAAAATTATTTAAAAGTTAAAGAGCCATTTTAAATTAAAAATTATGCCTCTATTATCGATATTGTATTTTACTCTATTTTAGAGTTAAAATAGCTATGGTCGAGATGCTCTTAGAATTTTAGGTGTACCCAGCATACACGTGATGTATTTATATACACATTTTAATGGGACCAGATAGTTACTTAGAATTTAATTGTATACACGTAGGGATGTATTTATATACACATTTCAATGGGACCCATAGTTAGAATTCTTAGCGTATCTAGCTATATATGGCAACGCGAACATCCATCTAAGGGATCTTAATCTTAAAATTGGCTGGTGGCAGTCCCTTCTCCGCCTGCCATTAGCTCATAACGATTTTATCGGTCTTGCCGTGTTTCTTTTGTGTTTTTCAGACTCTGCAAGTGATACTAGGGTTCTAAAGGACCTTCTAAAAGCTAAAATCATTTTAAAACTATTGCAGCAAAAACAATAATAAATATATTCATATGAATAAGTGTTTCATTTAAAAACAATTATTTAAAAAAGTTAAAGAGCCATTTTAAATTAAAATTATGCCTCTATTATCGATAATCTGATTTTACTCTATTTTAGAGTTAAAAATAGCAATGAGATGCTCTAGAATTTTAAAAATTGTTATACACGTAGGGATGTATTTATATACACATTTTAATGGGACCAATAGTTACTTAGAATTTCTTAAAGCATCCTAGTTAGTTATATACGAACGTACCTCACATCTACGGGATCTTAATCCCTTTAAAATTGGCTGCGGTGTGCAGTCCTTGCCTCCGCCATTAGTCTAATGATTTAACGGCTTTGCCGCTTGTTTTCTTTTGTGTTTTTCAGACCATAGTGATACTAGGGTTCTAAAGGACCTTCTAAAGCTAAAATCATTTTAAAACTATTATTGCAGCAAAAAACAATAATAAAATATATTCATATGAATAAGTGTTTCATTTTAGAAAAACAATTATTTAAAAAAAAAGTTAAAGAGCCATTTTAAATTAAAAATTATGCCTCTATTATGAGAATCAGATTTTACTCTATTTTAGAGTTAAAATAGCTATGGCTGGAGATGCTCTTAGAATTTCTTAGGTGTACCCAGTTATACACGTAGGATGTATTTATATACACATTTTAATGGGAAGATAGTTACTTAGAATTTCTTGCTTGTGTACCTAGTTAGTTATACATGGCAAACGAATCAGGATCAGATCTTAATCCCTTTAGAATTAGCTGCTGTGGCAGTCCTTGCTCTCCGCTTGCCATTAGCCTGCAATGATTTTAATCGGCTTCTGCTGTTTCTTTTGTATTTTTCAGACCGCCAGTGAGACTAGTGGTTCTAAAGGACCTTCTAAAAGCTAAAATCATTTTAAAACTATTGCAGCAAAAACAATAATAAATATATTCATATGAATAAGTGTTTCATTTTAGAAAAAAAATTAGTTAAAAGTTAAAGAGCCATTTTAATTTTAAAATATGCCTCTATTATCGATATTGATTTTACTCTATTTTAGAGTTAAAAAATAGCTATGTATCGGAGATGCTCAGAATTTTGTGTACCCATTATACACGTAGGGATGTATTTATATACACATTTTAATGGGACCAAATATATAGAATTTTAGGTGTACCTAGTTAGTTATACATGGCAACGCAACAGGCCATCTGCAAGGGATCTTAATCCCTTTAAATTGGCTGCTGCAGTCCTTGCTCTCCGGCCATTAGTCTATGAATGATTTTATCGGCTGCTGTTGTTTCTTTTTGTATTTTTCAGACCCGCTAGTGATACTGGGTTCTAAAGGACCTCTCTAAAGCTAAAATCATTTTAAAACTATTGCAGCAAAAACAATAATATATTCATATGAATAAGTGTTTCATTTTTAAAAAACAATTATTTAAAAAAAGTTAAAGAGCCATTTTAAATTAAAAATACCTCTATTATCGATATCGTATTTTACTCTATTTTAGTTAAAATAGCTGCTATGGAGATGCTCTAGAATTTCTTAGGTGTCCAGCTATACACGTAGGGATGTATTTATATACACATTTTAATGGGACCAGATAGTTACTTAGAATTGCTTTAAAAATTTAGTTAGTTATACATGGCAACGCAAATTACAGGATCTACTGGGATCTTAATCCCTTTAATTAGGCCAAGCTGTGGCAGTCCTTGCTCTCCGCTTCTGCCATTAGCCTGCTAATGATTTTACTGGATTGCCAGTGTTTCTTTTGTATTTTTCAGACTGCCAGTGATACTAGTGGTTCTAAAGGACCTCCTAAAGCTAAAATCATTTTAAAAACTATCTGCAGCAAAACAATAATAAATATATTCATATGAATAAGTGTTTCATTTTAGAAAAAAAAAAATTATTTAAAAGTTAAAGAGCCATTTTAATTTAAAAAATATGCCGATATTGTATTTTACTCTATTTTAGAGTTAAAAATATTATGGCTGGAGATGCTCTTTTAAAATTAGTTATACACGTAGGATGTATACACATTTAGAATGTTACTTAGTTATAGCTATACATGTAGGATGTATTTATATACACATTTCAATGGGACCCTTAGTTACTTAGAATTTCTAGCTGCATCTAGTTAGTTATACATGGCAACGCAATGACATTGCCATCGGCAAGGGATCTTAATCCTTTTAAATTGGCCAAGCTGTGGCAGTCCTTGCTCCGCCATTAGCTCACATGATTTTATCGCTCTCGCTGTTTTTTGTGTTTTTCAGACTCAAAGATACTAGGGTTCTAAAGGACCTTCTAAAAGCTAAAATCATTTTTAAAACTATTGCAGAAAAACAATAAAAATATATTCATATGAATAAGTGTTTCATTTTAGAAAAACAATTATTTAAAAAAAGTTAAAGAGCCATTTTAAATTAAAAATTATGCCTCTATTATCGATATCGATTTTACTCTATTTTAGAGTTAAAAATAGCTATGGCTGGAGATGCTCTTAGAATTTCTTAGGTGTACCCAGTTATACACGTAGGGATGTATTTATATACACATTTTAATGGGACCAGATAGTTACTTAGAATTGCTTAGGTGTACCTAGTTAGTTATACATGGCAACGCAAACCAGGATCTACCGGGATCTTAATCCTTTAGAATTAGCCAAGCCGGGTGGCAGTCCTTGCTCTGCTACATTAGCTCCTGCATGAATGATTTTACCTGATTGCCGCTGTTTCTTTTGTATTTTTCAGACCTGCCTGATACTAGGGTTCTAAAGGACCTTCTAAAAGCTAAAATCATTTTAAAAACTATTGCAGCAAAAACAATAATAAATATATTCATATGAATAAGTGTTACATTTTAGAAAAAAAAAATTAGTTAAAAAAAAAGTTAAAGAGCCATTTTTAATTTAAAAAATATGCCTCTATTATCAGATATTGTATTTTACTCTATTTTAGAGTTAAAATAGCTATGGCTAGATGCTCTTAGAATTTCTTAGGTGTACCCAGTTATACACGTAGGGATGTATTTATATACACATTTAATGACCAGATACATTTAGAATTTCTTTGGTACCTGCTATACACGTAGATTATTTATATACATTTCAATGGGACCATAGTTACTTAGAATTTCTAGCTACCTAGTTGTTATATATGGCAACGCAAACTGTTCGCGGGATCTTAATCCTTTAAAATTGCTAAGCCTTGCTCTCCTTGCCATTAGTCTCTGAATGATTTGGCTTGCTGTTTCTTTTGTGTGTTTTTCAGACTCACAGTGATACTAGTGGTTCTAAAGGACCTTCTAAAAGCTAAAATCATTTTAAAAACTATTGCAGCAAAAACAATAATAAATATATTCATATGAATAAGTGTTTCATTTAGAAAAACAATTATTTAAAAAAAAGTTAAAGAGCCATTTTAAATTAAAAATTATGCCTCTATTATCGATAATCGATTTTACTCTATTTTAGAGAGTTAAAATAGCTATGGCTGAGATGCTCTTAGAATTTCTTAGGTAAAAATTCAGTTATACACGTAGGGATGTATTTATATACACATTTTAATGGGACCCGATACATTTTAGAATTGCTTTGTGTACCTAGTTAGTTATACATGGCAACGCAGTACCAGGATCTACTGGATCTTAATCCCTTTAGAATTAGCTGCCGGTGGCAGTCCTTGCTCCCTGCTGCCATTAGCCTGCTAATGATTTTACTGGATTGCTGTTTCTTTTGTATTTTTCAGACCTGCTGATAATTGTGGTTCTAAAGGACCCTAAAAGCTAAAATCATTTTAAAAACTATCAAAGAAAACAATAATAAATATATTCATATGAATAAGTGTTACATTTTAGAAAAAAAAAAATTAGTTAAAAAAAAAGTTAAAGAGCCATTTTTAATTTAAAAAATATGCCTCTATTATCGATATTGATTTTACTCTATTTTAGAGTTAAAAATAGCTATGGCTGGAGATGCTCTTAGAATTTCTTGTAAAATCTAGCTATACACGAGGATGTATTTATATACACATTTCAATGGGACCAGATAGCACTTAGAATTTCTTTAATATACATGGGATGTAAATACATTACTCAATGGGACCGATAGTTAATAGAATTCTAAAGCGCATCTAGTTAGTTATATATGGCAACGAACAGCTCCATTACTGCTAGGGATCTTAATCCCTTTAAAATCGCCAGCTGTGGCAGTCCTCTCCTCCGCCATTAGCTAATGAATGATTTTATCGGGTTTGCCGTTGTTTCTTTTGTGTTTTTCAGACCATAGTGATACTAGGGTCTAAAGGACCTTCTAAAAGCTAAAATCATTTTAAAACTATTGCAGCAAAACAATAATAAATATATTCATATGAATAAGTGTTTCATTTTAAAACAATTATTTAAAAAAGTTAAAGAGCCATTTTAAATTAAAATTATACCTCTATTATCGATAATGTATTTTACTCTCTATTTTAGAGTTAAAAATAGCTATGGCTGGAGATGCTCTTAGAATTTTAGGTAACCCAGTTATACACGGGGATGTATTTATATACACATTTTAATGGGACCGAGATAGTTACTTAGAATTGCTTGTAAACTGTAATATAGGCTATGGCAACGCAAATACCGCGGATCGGCCGGGATCTTAATCCTTTAGAATTAGCTGCTGTGGCCCTTGCTCCGCCATTAGCTCCATGAATGATTTTTACCGGATTGCCGTTTCTTTTTGTATTTTTCAGACCTGCCAGTGATATTAGGGTTCTAAAGGACCTTCTAAAAGCTAAAATCATTTTAAAACTATTGCAGCAAAACAATAATAAATATATTCATATGAATAAGTGTTACATTTTAGAAAAAAAAAAATTAGTTAAAAGTTAAAGAGCCATTTTAATTTAAAAATATGCCTCTATTATCGATATTGTATTTTACTCATTTTAGAGTTAAAAATAGCTATGGCTCGAGATGCTCTTAGAATTTCTTAGGTACCCTAATATACGTAGGGATGTATTTATATACACATTTCAATGGGACCAGATATTACTTAGAATTCTTAAAAATCGCTATACACTAGTGGATGTATTTATATACACATTTCAATGGGACCAGATAGTTACTTAGAATTTTTAGCGCATTTGTTAGTTATATATGGCAACGCACAGCTCGGTCATCGGCAAGGGATCTTAATCCCTTTAAAATTGGCCAAGTTGCAGTCCTTGCTCCGCCATTAGTCTCAAGGAATGATTTTACCGGCTTGCCGCTGTTTCTTTTGTGTTTTTCAGACCTGCTAAGGATACTAGGGTTCTAAAGGACCTCTAAAAGCTAAAATCATTTTAAAAACTATTGCAGAAAAACAATAATAAATATTTCATATGAATAAGGTTTCATTTTAAAAACAATTATTTAAAAAAGTTAAAGAGCCATTTTAAATTAAAATTATACATCTATTATCTATAATCAGATTTTACTCATTTTAGAGTTAAAATAGCTATATTGAGATGCTTTAGAATTTTTGGTGTACCCGCTATATAATGGATGTATTTATATACACATTTTAATGGGACCGATAGTTACTTAATTGCTTTAAATTTTAGTTAGAGGCTACGGCAACGCGAATAAATTGCGGATCTACTGGGATCTTAATCCTTTTTAAATTTCCAAGCGGTGGCAGCCTCCTATTCGCCATTAGCCTCAATGATTTTACCGGATTGCCAAGGTTTCTTTTTGTATTTTTCAGACCTCGCCAGTGATACTAGGTTCTAAAGGATCTTCTGCTAAAATCATTTTAAAACTATTGCAGCAAAAACAATAATAAATATATTCATATGAATAAGGTTACATTTTAGAAAAAAAATTATTAAAAGTTAAAGAGCCATTTTAATTTAAAAAATATGCCTCTATTATCGATATTGTATTTTACTCTATTTTCAAAGTAAAAATAGCTACATCGGAGATGCTCTTAATTCTTTAAAATCTTCTGTGACGCATTTATATACACTCAATGGGACCAGATAGTTATTTAGAATTTTGTACCCAATATACATGTAGGATGTATTTATATACATTTTAATGGGACCGATAGTTACTTTGTGAATTTCTTAGCGTAATTAGCTTATACATGGCAACGCAACACATCTAATCAAGGCAAGGGATCTTAATCCCTTTAAAATTGGCTGCTGTGGCAGTCCTTGCTCTTCTTGCCATTAGTCTCCATGAATGATTTTAACGGGTTTGCCGTTGTTTTTTGTGTTTTTCATCATGAAGTGATACTAGGTTCTAAAGGACCTTCTAAAAGCTAAAATCATTTTAAAACTATCATGCAGAAAAACAATAATAAATATATTCATATGAATAAGTGTTTCATTTTAAAACAATTATTTAAAAAGTTAAAGAGCCATTTTAAATTAAAAATTATACCTCTATTATCGATAATCAGATTTTACTCTATTTTAGAGTTAAAATAGCTATGTATCGGAGATGCTCTTAGAATTCTTATGTACCCAGCCATATACACAGGGATGTATTTATATACACATTTTAATGGGACCAGATAGTTACTTAGAATTTCTTAGTAAACCTAGTTACATACATGGCAACGAATGCCTGCGGATCTACTGGGATCTTAATCCTTTAATTAGCCAAGCGTGGCAGTCCTTGCTCTCCTTCCGCCATTAGTCTGCTAATGATTTATTGATTGCAGTGTTTCTTTTGTATTTTCAGACCGCCAAGGATACTGTGGTTCTAAAGGACCTTCTAAAGCTAAAATCATTTTAAAACTATTAAAACAATAATAAATATATTCATATGAATAAGTGTTACATTTTGAAAAATTATTTAAAAGTTAAAGAGCCATTTTAAATTTTATGCCTCTATTATCGATATTGTATTTTACTCTATTTTAGAGTTAAAATAGCTATGGTTGAGATGCTCTTAGAATTTCTTAGTGTACCCGCTATACACGTAGGATGTATTTATATACACATTCTAATGGGACCAGATAGTTACTTAGAATTTCAAAAATTCAGCTATACACCAGTGGTGTATATATATACATTTATGGGACCGTATAGAATAGAATTTTGGGCGATCGTTATATATCGGCCGAATTTGACATCAAATGGGCTAATCCTGAAATTGCTGGCAGTCCCTCTCCGCCTATTATTCAGGAATGATTTTACCGGCTTTGCTGTTTCTTTTTTGTATTTTTCAGACTCATAGTGATACTAGGGTTCTAAAGGACCTTCTAAAGCTAAAATCATTTTAAAACTATTGCAAAAAACAATAATAAATATATTCATATGAATAAGTGTTTCATTTTAGAAAAACAATTATTTAAAAAGTTAAAGAGCCATTTTAAATTAAAAATTATGCCCTATTATCGATATCGTATTTTACTCTATTTTAGAGTTAAAAATAGCTATGTATGGCTGGAGATGCTCTAGAATTTCTTAGTGTACCCAGCTATACACGTGGGATGTATTTATATACACATTTTAATGGGACCAGATAGTTACTTAGAATTGCTTAGGTGTACCTAGTTAGCTATACATGGCAACGCAATGGCCTGGTGGATCTAGGGATCTTAATCCTTTAAATTAGCTGCTGGGAAGTCCTTGCTCTCCGCCATTATTAAGCGAATGATTTTATGGCTTGCCGCTGTTTCTTTTGTATTTTTCAGACCTCCTGTGCTGATACTGGTTCTAAAGGACCTTCTAAAAGCTAAAATCATTTTAAAAACTATTGCAGCAAAACAATAATAAATATATTCATATGAATAAGTGTTACATTTTAAAAAAACAATTATTTAAAAGTTAAAGAGCCATTTTTAAATTAAAAATTATACCTCTATTATCAGATATTGTATTTTACTCTATTTTAGAAGAAATAGCTATGGCTGGAGATGCTCTTAGAATTTCTTAGGTGTACCCAATTATACACAGTAGGATGTATTTATATACACATTTCAATGGGACCAGATAGTTACTTAGAATTTCTTAGGTGTACCTAGTTAGTTATACATGGCAACGCAATGTACTGCGGATCTGAAGGATCTTAATCCCTTTAAAATCAAGCCGTGCTGCATAAAATTTTCGCTTCTCGCCACATTAGTCTCTAATGATTTTATCTGCTTGCCGTGTTTCTTTTGTATTTTTCATCTGCCAAGGATACTAGGGTCTAAAGGACCTTCTAAAAGCTAAAATCATTTTAAAACTATTGCAGCAAAACAATAATAAATATATTCATATGAATAAGTGTTTCATTTTAGAAAACAATTATTTAAAAAAGAAGAGCCATTTTAAATTAAAAATTATGCCTCTATTATCGATAATCGTATTTTACTCTCATTTTTTGAGTTAAAAAACAGCTATGGTGAGATGCTCTTAGAATTTCTTAA